>KV751346.1:12468177-12591385 GCA_001698575.1 Mola mola
TTTGCAATATGCATACAGTGGTTTTTTTTTTTTTTTTATGAAAGCTGTGTCAAGTTGCAGAGCGTAAAATAGCATAGACAAGTTAATTTCATAATAAAACAACTTGTGTTTCACACCTTAAAATAGACACAAGAGAGATCATGTCAACCTACCTGGCCTGCTCAACCCTGGTAGAAGCACAGAGAAGACAAAATGAGGAAAACAAAAAAATTAGGTCGCCATTCCACTTCTGAACTGCATCTAGAAAAGCTATTACCCTATCCCTGTATCCATCCTCACAGAATCCATGACTTTGAGCTTCTCAGGTTTAGGCCATTTACAGTACAGCCACTTTCACAAAGACATCATATCTACAGACTTTGTACAAGGGAATCACCCACAGTTCCAAGCATTGGCAAGTTAAACACAGGGTTACCAAAGTGCATGCTTAAATTAAAGGAAATAAGTAAAACAAGACAGCATGAAAGGAAGAAGAACAACCAAACCCATAAGAAAATAAGATGGCAAATAAAAACACATGAATTCAAAGGAATTTAGGCATTTTTAATGTATTTTTAATGTTACTTCTTGACCAAAAAAATTAAATTGTTTTTCATTATTAATCATCTCGTGTACTTTTTAAGGCAGTCTGCAGAACTTTCAAATCAGTGAGTTTCTAACCTTCCTTTGTCATGAAAATAATAAGAATCAATCAATCAATCAAGTTTAATTTGTATAGCCCAAAATCACAAATAACAATTAGCCTCTGAGGGCTTTACAATCTGTACATAAAAACACTCTCTACCCTTAGACCCACCAACTGGGTGAGGAAAAACTCCAAAAACCCTAGACAGGGAGAAAGAAGAAACCTCAGGGAGAACCACAGAGGAGGAATCCCTCCCCCTGGGAAGAAATGTAAAATGGATTCCAAACCCCAAAATGGTCAAAGTAAGCACCTAGTACTATCCCGCTTCCTTTTAATGCCATTCTCAGCACATGTAGCTGTTTTTACTCAAACACTCACCAGGTGAGATAAGGTGTGTGAGGTTTCAGGCCTTAAGGCTTTTAAGGTGGACATTGAGATTTAGTCTGTGAAGCCATTTGGAGGACAGTGAAAAAACTGGTGACTGGTTTATAATCATTACTCAAAGCCTCTGGTGCACAAAAACTGCAACTGAGGACAAATATTTGTCCATTCAAATATTTTGATTTAGTGTGGTAATTATACTTTTAATTTTTTTCTGCAAAGACCTAATAAGCCGGCATTAGAGCATTTTCATGAATACTTTAAGTGTGCAGGTGATCTTCATAAAAGTGCCATAAATTATATGAACTCATACTATCTTAATATTATTATTAGACATATTAACCGCAGACACATTCAACAATGTGGCTGAAATAATTTCACTAAATACGGGAAGAAATACATTTAAAGGAATTTAGCATTAATACATAATCATTGAATTTCACAATGTTAAAGGCGTTCCACAGGTTTAAAGCTCGCAGTAATAACGTGCACATTTTACAGTCTCCATATGGTATGTTTATTAACTGCCTAATTAGAACCAATTAATCCCCAAACAGTCACTGAACCATAACTGTTTGCTTACATTGTAATAAAAAAAGTTCACTCCTGCAGAAATAGACTAAGAAGATGCGGAGCTCAAAGGTGCAAACACTTCCTAAATGCACCTCTGATGACGGTGGCGCCATTGCTTGTTAAAGATAAGCAGCAACAAACAAAAACAATACCACTAATAACCATTATCATCACTATTCATTTGTAGCAAAGGGGGAGGTGGATCAGATCTCCTGCTTTATGTGATTGCTCACCAATCAATCAGCTGCAGCTACAAAAGCTGATGCTACACAGACGTCCCATCAGAGGGAGTGATTGCTGAGCTGACACTCTTACTCATATTAGAACTGTGACACTGTCCAGATTAAACTGTAGGTAGGCAGATGTTTGCTTCTGAATATTGGATTTAAATTGACTTAACTTGACTCTATTAAAGACAATAATCTGCAAAATACATACCAGAAATTCTACGCTAAATGAGTAGACGGCTAAAGATCCTGCAAACACGAGTACAACTAGATCATTTCCAGAACCAAACAGGGGCCATAATTCTTGCTTTTTGCTCATGAATATTTAACCAAATCATCATCTTCCTTGCATATTATCCACACAGTGTCTGATGTGTTAGACATTGTAATAAATCTGCTTGAGGTTTTGGCCCAGAATGCCTACTTAATGGCACATATTTTTCTCTAATCTGCAGTACTCCTCATGGTCATTTCCTTCAACCCACCAGGACACAGAAACTGTGTCCTAGGGTTTTTTGTTTCCACTTGTGCAACATTTGCACAGTCCTATTGCGCTTGATAGAGGGGCTCAAGGATCAGAGAGAGGTCATTTTAAAATTCCACTTTGATTTCCTGCATCCCCTTGCTTTGTGTGCTGTAACTAGGCAACAACAGTACCAGCAGTATCAGATGCGCTTAAAACAACATCTCACATGTGTCTGCTATATAACAGTAGCATTTATATCTGTGAAGGTTCTCAGTCATCCAGGTCATCTTAATCTCTGGGAGAACTGAACAGAACTGAAGAAGCCTTTCGGTTGAGAGGCGAAACGTCTTCAAACAAGATAAGAAGTCCAGTTGCTTCCTACTAAACACTCCGAGAGTTGCATTCATACTGCTGCATTGACAGTGCTCAGACAATCAGCACTGTGACCCAGTGAGCAATAAAGTGTCAGTGCCACATTAATCAATTCTCTTTGGATCTGACACCACAGATCTTGTGACTAATGAAAGAAAATGAGCAGATATTATTTTCACTCTTTTTCAAAACCACTTTGGCCTGCTGGTGCACATATGTGTTGCATTTGACAACTAATGGGATTGTTACTTCTATTTGGAGAGAGAGACTTACTGTGTAAGATAGATGAATGAAAAAGAGAGAAAGTAGAAAAGTAGGCTCCGGTGGTTCGACCCCAGCAGGAAGAAAATCACCAAGAGAAGACCAGAGGTGGTGGTGGGTAATGGAACTGGATGACTTTGTGAAAGGACCTCCAATGGGAAAGACTAATTAAAGATGGCCACCTTATAAGGAGAGTTGATGAAAGGGCACCTGTGGGTGCACAGCCTGTCTGACAGCAGCTAGTTTGGTGGAGTATCGACCAAACCAACGGTAGCGAAACCCTCACAACCGTTCTTGATACATTCTTGTACACAGGTATTTTTCAGCTACTGTTTAGAGATTGAGGAATCACCCAGCCTCATCCTCCGCCCTCTGGACGTGAATTTAAATCATTACAAATGATCAACCCTTTCATCAAACTTTGTACTCCTTCACTTAACAAAGGGGCCCACGAGGCAAAGAGTGGCAGCTACGCATCTCCAACATGACAGCATGCATCAGAGGGATAACAGGGATTCATTTCTTGAGATCTAACAGCGAGTTGCAGGAATAACGACAACAACAACAGAGACAAACACAGCTGGAGCTGTGATCATCGGTACCCCGATGAAGACAAACCCTGTCAGCATCATATGGCTGACAACACCGGACACATTTCACTATCAAACTTTCAAAAGATTAAATCTAAATCATGAAAAGTTACAGCTAATAAATGACAATGTGCTACTATTTATAAAGTGCTAGGGATTTATTAATATTTATAAAGATTTAAGAGCTTTAATGTGTTGTACACTTTAATATACCCTATTCTGCTCTGTGCACAGAGGAATCTTCTGTGCATAGTAATACATCTGTAAATCAGGGAATCAGTAAGAGCACAGCTTTGTGTTGCTAAAAAACAACCGTGATATTTTGTTGTTTGCATTGGAGCGGAAATGTGCCAAGCTTTAAATGACCTCCCTGAAACACCAATGCACTTCCTCTCTCTCTTTCACGTCCTCCATTTCATTTGGAATATTGACTTCCACATTGTTGCAAAAGTTCTGCCAGCGTGCGTCAGTGAAAACTGCAGATGCTGGCAAACGCATGTTCACTCAGCTGTGACAATTTGTATGTATTTGCTCTAGTGTAAGTGACCAGCCAAACAGGAAAACACAATTTAAGAGGAGACAACAGTTCAGCACTGACAGACTCTGCGACCTGCAGCAACTCAAAGGCACAGATCGAACACATCCACAGCCCTGTGAAATCATGCTTTATCTTGGCCATGTCGTATGAATTCTACAGGGGCGCCACTAACAAACACAATCCATCAAGAAAGAGGTGCTGCCACGTGAAAGTAGACATGATTTACTGCATATGCCTCCCCACTATCCCTATAATCACTTGAGTTAATGTATTGCGGACAGGCTTTTAAAAATTGAAATGGTGCCCTATAAATCTGGCTCCTCTCTAGACATGCCATCTTTTCTTACGTTCATGTTTCCACCAGTTGCTGCTGTAGCACCCTCTCTCTTTCCCCCACCCCCAACACAAACTCTTTCGTGGCAGTCAGTCCTTCCAGCTCCCTCCTCACGTCAGCAGTCTTCTTCATTAAATCACGGCCTTACCTTACTCTGCTTAACTACAGCAGGACAGTCGCTGGTAGTAAATCATCACTGATGCCTCTTAACAGTTTGTCCCTTGAAATATCTTCAGCAGAGCTTTTTCTTTGCCTAAGTGTGTGTCACACAGTGCCCTCAATCTACTTTGAAGCAAGCATAATGTGCTGTGATATTAACAATGCACCGGTAACATGTACTGAAAAGACACTAATCAATCTGATCCATTCATTTGTCTTAACCATTATCTATCAATAACCTATCAATCTATCGTGGTGTGAATAGGTTTTCTATCAAAAAGCTAATAGTAATGCATTCACGCTATTGATGGTATATAAAGATGGACGACATGAGAACTCTACAAAAGTGATGTCAAACCATCTTGTTCAGACTTCCCTCTTTCTTTTTTTCAGGTCAGAGTGTTTATCCCATAGACGGTCTCTGTCATTTTAGCTTGGCTGACGTATGTTCAATTGATAATTTTTTTTCATCAGTTTTGTTTTAATTAGCTATTTGATGCTTTAGAAATGGTCATTAGGGCTCCATGCACTTGCACAACCACAATTTGTGCTCATGCAAGTGTCCTTCAACTCCACAGAAAGTGTTCTCTGTGCTCTCTAAGCTGAAATGTACTCTTACGATGATGGTTATCTTCTCGCAATACTTTTGTGTGCACTCGTATCACATGCACGTGCCTTGTTTTTGTGTGCGCAAGTTTTTAGACAATTTAAATGCCATAATATTGCCTATTCATCTTGCCTTAGCTGACGGATTTTCTCTGAATAAACAAAACTGTAAAAAGCATTACAGTGGAATTCGACATAAACAGCCATCACAGACAAATGGATGGTTTTAGTTATAGTGCATTCATCGCTTCGCAGGTAAGATGACTGGTGGCTTCCTCTCTCACAAAGACTGTCTCCGACGTCAGCCTCCTGCCGCATCTGCTCCCATGACAGCTGCATTTTGCATTAAATATCATTTCGAAGGGAAACATGATGGTTTCTCATACCCAAGATGAGTGTTTAGGGCTGGTTGGGCCTCATTCTTGCTGATCTGAGTCAGAGTTTGTCTGTGATGTGTTTTGTGAGAGCTATAGAACAACTGGAGGATTTTGGTGAGTGTACCCAGATGTATCCTTAAGCAAATCTGTATCTGTGTATGTGTATACATGAGAGCCACATTTGGACAGTTTTTAGCTAGGCAAATGAGTACACAGGACTTCATGGCCAAAATACACCAAACCAGGTTGCTTAATTTAATTTTGCAATTAATTAGTTTGTCTTTAAGATGTATAAAATATGCATAAAGCATCAAAAACAGCTTAGTGCAGCAGTACCAAAAGGATGCCATGTATGGCCAAGAACCAACAGGATAACCAAGCACATCAAATCCAAATGTTGAGCTTAGAAACTTCAGTTCTGTCTACTGGCAGCCTACACATGTGAAATACTAGCAGCATTATGTAGTTGAACAACAAATGAAATCTTTGAATCAAACAGAGCAGCAGCAAGTTCATTTCTTTCTACAAATATAATGGCTAAACACTCTAAAAACTGGAATTTTGGTCTAGTGGTTCATACAGAAAAGGCTTCACAGCATAAAACCAAGTCTATATAGGGATTTACAGTACATTTACATAAAATAGGCACAAATACTTCATATATATATAATTAATACAGGCAATTATGGTATTCTTCTTCTGCTGGGGTTACTTGGAGAGATTCCAGAGGGACTCAACTATTTTGGAAAGAAAAAGGATTTTATATAAATAATACATGTAACTTTCAGCTTTCACCTCTCTATGAACATGCAAATCAAATGCAAACTTGACCCAATAGTCACTGTAATATTCACTGTTTATGCTTAGTAGTTAAATCACAAATAGTTTGAAACTATAGTTTGAAACTCAAATAAGCAGATTTGGAACGTAAATGTTGAAGAATGAGACTTGAGTTACTGTTGGTAATGGGGATACGTTTCAAAAAATTGTTTGGGAACAACTGATCAAGGATTAACTGCATATATGGTATGCAGATTTCATCATTTCCAAGCTGTCTGTTAGCAGGTTTATGAGCTGATTCAAAAAGCCTTATACTATATTAGAGTATAATTTGGGTGTAAACGCTCTGCCAGCTTCCTCTTTTTTCTTTTCTAGCATTGTGATGTAGCTGCAGGTCCTGACATAGTGAGGACATTCTCCCCTACATTAGCTAGAGGTTATTTTAGACTGGTAAATTTCTCAGGTTATCTGGCTGCCACCCCATAATGCACTTTAGATGTCCAATATATACATGTTCAAAGAAAGGACATTACCATGGTTATCATTATGAAACAGTGAAATAGTTTAGATTTGACTGTTTTTTGCTATTCTAATATGCATGTAAAGTGGAAGAAGTACTGCAAAATTTGTTTTTTGTTATCATTACTTATATTTGATGGATGTGACTAATGGCCTTTATGGGCACCAGGCACCAGAAAGTTGTTGTCATGGTTCTGGGTTCATGTTGTTTTCTGTAAGATTTTTGCATTAAATGGTTTTGAGTTTCAAGTTTCTTTCGGGTGTTTTTTTCTTGTTTAGTTTCTGTTTCAAAAATGTCATCAAAAGTTTTGTTATTGTTTTGGTGTTTGACTTTTGAGATTCTAGTAGTGGTCACTCTCTTTCTGTTTCTGTTCTGTTTTGAAGATTCCTGTATTTTCCCTTTGTGTCTCATCATGATTTATGTCCATGATTAACTTTATGTGTTCTGTGATCAGCCCCATCCTTATAGTATCTCCACCCTCCTTGTGTATTAAAATCCATGTGCTCTCTTTTGTCTGTGTCTAATCATTGTGTGTATCCAGTGCGCTGTTCTTTCCAGTGTATTTCCACAGTATGCTTTGTTTGCACTTTTTTTGACTGATTTCCATGGTTTTTACTTCTGTCTTACTTTGTTTGTAAGTTGGCCTCTTTTGTCTGCAATTAGGTCCTAAACTCTATTCTTAGTTTTACCGGCACATATCTTTCCCATTTAATTCCACCTCGTGGACAGCCCTGGTTCCCAAAAATATAATGGAAATGGACTGCAATGTAATACTTTTTATTTACATTTTGTGTTTGAGAAATGGTGTTATTTCCACTGCACTTTTTAAACTTTTTTATTATTATGTTTTAAAGATCTCTACAGTGCATTGATTACATTATTGATTGGTTTTGATACAGCAAACATTTTGTAATGGGATACAGGATGGTTTTCTTCTGATAGACTGAAGAGAAGCTGCTTATTCTGCAGATATAAACAGCACTATTTGACATAGCAAAGGCACATGATTCTTAGTTTCAAGTGATTAAACACTAATGAAAACACTCATGATTATCATACCTTGGTTCTGCCAATTGATTCCCCTGATTCTTTCTCACAGGACCTTTCACTGATTCACTTCCAGGCACCCCCCTACCCACAAGTCTCCTAAAGTCTTTAGATCCCATTTCACATCATCAGTCTTTGCAAATAAGCTGCTGTGTTTCAAAACTGTTGTGTCTGCAAGGATGTTCAAACCAGAACAACAAGTGCTATTTTCTCTCTGGGAAAATAGCATGATGAAAATGCCATGACTAACACAGGTATTATGTCACACCTCACAGTACTCAAGCCACCAGCAATGTTAGTGCCGCCACATTCATTGAAATACTCCCCCCGGATCGGAGGGTTATTTCAATATTCACAATTCCATATTGATCTATAATTCCATTACCATCTGCAAGTACTCTTGAAAAGTTTGAAGGTGTTGGTGTGTGGCATGTTACATGCATGTGTGAGTACATTTATCAAGCTCTCCTTGCAACCTCCCAGTTATGGATCAGTCCTGTTGCTTACTGCATTACGCCTTTCATATTAACACTGACTCAGTATGGAGCTAAAATTATGATGATTTTTTTTTTTTTTGGTTTGTTTTCAATGGTTGGCAGAGCACAGCTGCAAAAACCCCCTTTAGTGCCATCAGACAAACAGGTAATATAGTTCCTAAAGTGGATAGTTGTCTGCCCCTAACAATAAGAACACTCCTATTCACATTGTATTGACGATAATTTAAATCAAAAGGGAAGTAATGATTTTTGGGACTATCACTCTTGACAGACATGGCTCAGTGGATAGGGTGGGTCATCCTCTGACTGGAGAATTGGCAGTTTGAATTCCGACCCTTTGTAGTCAGTGTGTTGAAGTAGGCACTAGTTATACAACGAAATTGCGTCCCATGCTGTGCCATCTACAGTATGTGTGAATGGGTGAGTGTTATAAATGAGGTAAAGCACTTTTAGAAGTCAGAAAGACTTGAAAGGTTTTATGTAATGCAAGACCATTTTCTTTAATTGCGTAACAAAGGTAAAGTATTAAACAGTAGCGGGGCTGTGTTGCAACCTCTCCATACATAGTAATTACTATTCATGTGTAGACATTTACTTCAGTGTTCACAGAGGAGCGGCTCACAATGCGTTTAGAAAATGGCAAACTTGGGGCTCATGGGCCATATAAACAACAGGCCTCTCCAGACACACTGTGGTGTTTAAAGGGCATTGTTCTAATTCTTGAATTTCACAGACACACACAACCCGTCTACCACTGTGAGCAACTCATCAGAGAGGAGGCTTTGCAGGGTGAAGTATAATTACATTCCCTCCATCTGTCTGCATGTGAGCGCTGTTCCTCTATATTTGCATTACCACCCATGTAGAAAACACTAACTTCCTATTTTTCCCATCTTGTCTCCCCCCTGGCGGTGGCCCTCCAAAGCTCTGTAGTTACAATCATGGGGACCCCACTCGAAGCTGACTGCAGTGTCCTCATGTCCCTCTAAACAATCTCATCCTCACCATCATACAAATGGCTGGCTGCTGGTAATGCCGAGATTACACATCGCCAGAGCTCAACATTTGTGTTGCACGGCCCAGTTTTGAGGTGTATTCAGCTGCAGGGCCGTCTATTATCACTGCTGTGTCCAGATAATCAACTCACTGCATTAAATCAGTAATACAGCTTTCATGGTTATGCTAGCAGTTGTTATTACTCCTTTAGGTAGGCTGTACTGCTTGTATGTTTTTAGCTGTGTCAATCGGATAGGTGCACGTGTGAAGAACAATACACCTTTCTCAGCAACACAGGGGGTTATTTGATTTGCGCAAAACAACAGAATGTGTTGATTCGTTGCAGTTTATGGAGCTTCAAGCACAACAATGCTCCATACAGCTAGCTTGTGTAGTGCCTTATTCTTTTATCATTATGCCTTCTTATCATATACAGTATATAAAGGTGATGTTTGGAGGCACATGGTGTGCACCACCGAATTACTTTATTACAGATGAAAAGTCACGCCAAAGAGGGATGATGACCCAACTTTTGAGGGTTCCCTCGAGCTGTTGTTTTACAGTTTTTACAGATTTGTTGCACTCAGAAGGTATGGATTATTTATCTTGGTAAATTTGCTCTCCGGGTGTATTTTTTAATAAATTCACACAACTTCCTACAGCTTGCTGCTCCTACTTCAGACAGTCTTATCCATTCAGTTCCCGAAGTTTTTTTGAAGTGTGAAATTACACTAAATGAGACTCATTTAAATGTGATATTACATTTTGTATCAAATGTCTGACAAAAATGTGCAGTCGTTATAATAGACATAATTGTTGCGGTATGATAAAATATTTTCTCCCATTTATTCCCTCCTTCTTTAAGAGGCTGGGCCACTTTCATGGGGACACATTCAAATACTTCAGTAAAATGGGAAAAACATTGTACAGGGTTGAAAGGTTTTATGAAGGGGATACATATTTCATCAATACAGTCCGATTTTGATCCTTCCTTTCACTTTTGCGGTGTTCCTAGTGAAAAGGTTAAACCATCTTTTAATAAAAAAAATTCTGCTCATACAGGGAGCTGAGCTGTCACTCCAGAACCTCCCTGAAAAAAGACATTTGTGAAGGAAACATACAAAAAAAGGCGTCACAGCGATTCTTGGATCAATATCCTCACAAGAGCCATGATTGCGGTTATTTTCAGAAGAAAATTACCCATGATTGAATGTGTACGCATGTGACTATTTGTGTGTGAGAGAGAGAGAGCGAGATGAGCCCTGCAAACGTGCTTCATTCGTGCGTGCGCTTATGCACAAATGACCTAATACATCAATAAGTCACTGACAATAGCAATACTGACAAGCAGTCAGAGACAAATCCAGAGGGATTCCTCCTCATCCCCAAACAGCAGCAAATGTGACACTGGGCTGAGATTGAGGAACTGGAAAGTTGGCGCGGGGGAGGGGTGTAGATAAGTGTAAAATCACCTTGCCCAAGGATATAGATTGCACAGATCAATATCTGGGGAAACTGATGCCAAACAGTGGAGCAGATATGTGTATATTGTGTATTTGTGTGTGTGTGTGTGAATGCTATAAATAGCAGCAGCTCCCCCCATTGAAAAGAAAATATTGCAGAAGTAAATTATACCAAGGCTTCAAACTGGGGTGCTGTTTTAAGATCAAATGGACTGTGGCTATAAAAAAACATTTAAAGCTCCCCCATAAAATAATGTGTTTTTATTTTGTTTCTCCTGTGGCATATTTATATTTTACTGTGTAGAGTGACATATGTGCAAAGTCTCTATAAACACATTGTAGCGATCTGCCCTCCCTACGTCTGCATATATGGGTCATCACACAATTTTCCATGACCTGCTCTTTAGCCAATCCCTGGATTGTACCTCATCTTTAATATAGAGAAGATGCAAACGTTTGGGTTGCAGGGTGGAACCTTTGAAACCGTTCTCACAAAGCAGCAGAGTTTGGCATCTTTTTTGTTTTCGGGCTTGTGAGAGTCCCCGATTTAAATATCTCGCAGCCATTTTCACATTCATTGCTCACATTTTCTCTGAGGTTACTGAAAAATTAGGAGATAAGAGGTTGGGCTGAAAGAATGAAGCAGAAGAGGTGCTATCCTACGGTTAAAATGCCATTACCACATTTTGAAGTAGTAATGGCATTTTTTCTGCACAGAAAACATGTCAGACTTACATTAGATAATTTCTATGTGTACTTTACTACATGTGTGGAGATAATATTTGAATTTTACACGTACTACAAGTCACCCACAGCACAAATTCAACATAGTCGTGTACATATTCTTCTAAAACATGCTACAAATAAAATGTAGCAAAATGTTTAAAGATAGTATTTCCAAATTTAGCTTGAGTACAGTACGACTACGTCAGTTGGAGGTCACTAAAATTAACATTGGGTTGGTGTGTAATTATGCCAAAACGATGTCGGACTCCGTAATAAAAATTACCATAATTCTGCTCTATTAATTAATCCTAAACCTAAATTAAACTATAAATCATTTGAGAGCTTGATTCTTAGTCCGTCTCATCCAGGCTGGAAAACAGCACAATCAATACTGTTTGTTATAATTTACCTCCCCCCCTGGCTCATACTTTGAATTTCTGTGTGGATTTTCAGAGTTTAAAACAGACCAAGTAATTATTGTAGGTGTTTTCAATATTCATGTGGATATTGAAAATGATAGCCGTGGTTCTACATTTATTTCACTCACTGTCTTAATCATACTCTGGATCTTGTAATGACTTAATCGAAATTGATCACCTATCAGTTTTTCCACATAAACCTTTTTTATCTGACCATTACTAAATAACATTTGAACTTTTGACACATAAATACAGGCAAAAAATTCTACTCAAGCTCTCCATCAGATGATATTGTAACTAAATTTATAGAAATGATTCCAATAGCTCTGGATCCAGTGCCTTGTCCTGGTAGAGTAGAGGATCCATTGGTTAAGCCCAGTCCTCCCCAAATTGACCACTTTGTTGACAGAATCTCAAACTCATTACGAACAACTCTAGACTCCATTGCTCCTCTAAAAAAGGAGGTTGTCTTCAAACTCGCAAACTGAAACGAGACCCAGTTACAATTACTGTGGCAGGATAGCCTTTAAACATACAGGAAGGCCCTTCGCACTGCTAAAGCAGCCTACTACTCAGCATTAATAGAGAACAATAAGAACAATCCCAGGTTTCTTTTCAGCACTATTGTCAGGCTGACACAGAGTCAGAGCTCTGTTGAGCCACAAATTCCCATAAGCCTAAATAGTAATGACTTTATGAAGTTTTTTTAATACAAACATTTTACTTATTAGAGAGAAAATTCAGAAACAACAGTTTTACACCAATTGACCTTGAGTAACTAATCTCAACAATTATTTCTTCTAGACCAGCTACATGCATTCCAGACCCAGTTCCTTTTAAACTACTTAAAGACACACTACCCCTAATTACCACTTTCCTCTTAGATATGATTAATTAATCTCTGATAACAGGCTACGTACCAGTGTCCGTCAAAGTAGCTGTAATCAAGCCTCTTCTTAAAAAGCCAACACTTCATCCTGAGGTTCTACAGACTGATATCTAACCTTCTCTTTATGTCTAAAATCCTAGAGAAAGTGGAAACAAATCAGTTATGTTATTTTCTACAGACCAATAACTTATTTGAAGTTTTACAGTCAGGTTTTTGAACTCATCATAGTGCTGAGTCTGCACTAATCAAAGTTACAAATGAACTTTTGTAAGGTCAAAAAAATTGCAAATTGTAAAAATTGCTTAAGATGTGGGACTTTTATCTGTACTTCTTCTGTTGGATCTTTGTGCAACGTTTGACACCATCGATTATCAGATCTTAATAGAGAGATTGGCCAACTTAATTGGCATTAAGGGAGTGGCATTAAATTGGTTTAATTTTTATTTATCTGACAAAACTCAATTGTACATATTAACAATGACTCTTCTAAGTACACCAAAGTTAGCTATGGATTCCACAAGGGTCAGTATTAGGGCCAATTCATATCATTTTATATATGCTTCCTCTAGGTAACATTATCAGAAACATGATATTCATTTTCACTGCTATGCAGATGATAACCAGCTATATTTATCCTTCAAACCTAATAAAACCAACAGACTAGCTAAATTTCAAGCCTGTCTTACACATATTAAAATGTTGATGACCTACAATTTTCTACTGCTCGATTCAGATAAAACTGAAATTGTTTTCATTGGTCCTACACTGGAATGACAGTGTACACTTGAATGACATAGTCACTGTGGACGACATCTCCCTAACCTCTAATAGCACTGTAAGAAATCTGGGAGTTGTCTTTGATCAGGATCTGTCCTTTGACTCCCACATTAAACAAATCTCTACATCTGCCTTTTTCATTTATGTAATATTGCAAAAATCAGATACTTTCATTCTCAACATGATGCAGAAATATTGGCCCATGCCTTTGTCACTTCCAGGCTTGACTACTGTAACTCCTTATTATCAGGCTGTATTACCAAGTCACTAAAGACAGATTCAAAAGCTGCTGCTCCTGTACTCATTGAAACACTGAAAAGAGATCATATTTCTCCTGTTCTAGCTCCTCTGTATTGGCTTCTAATGAAATCCAGAATAGAATTTAAAGTTCCCCTCCTTACCTACAAAGTTTTAAATGGTCAGGCACCTTTGTATCTTAAAGGACTTATTGTGCATTATCACCCAATCAGAAAACTATTCTCCCAAAATGCAGGCTTACTGGTAGATACTAGGATCTCTAAAAGTAATCTGGGAGGCAGAGCCTTCAGTTATCAGGCCCCTAATCTCTGGAACCAGCTCCCAGTTCAAATCCGTGGGGCAGATACCCTCTCTGCGTTTAAGAAAAGGCATAAAAACTTCTTTTGATAAAGCTTATAGTCAGGGCTGGCACAGGCCAGCCTATAGTTATGCTGCTATAGGTCTTTGCTGCTGGCAGATTTACAGTGAGCCCCTCTATTTCTCTACCTCGTTCTCTCCCTACTTCTTTTACTCTCTACTCTGTCATGACCCAGTATTTATGTTACTAACTTCACCCTGGGGAGTTTCTCCCCGGAGTCCCTCTGCTTTATTGTCGTTTAGCCACTTGGTGACGTTGGCGTGATGGTTCTGGTAGTGACCTGCTATCCGGTGGAGATGGGACCATGTGTCTGGGAACATGATCAACTTCCCCTACCCTAGCCAGCAAAAGACAGAGTATCCTGGAATCCTGACTAGGACCACTGCCTGGTTCCTGGACTCTGCTCTTTTAAAACATGCTTCTGGACTCAGTTCTTATGTTATGGTTTCCATGGACTGTAATGACTGTCATATTGTTGTGCTCTGTACTTTTAACATTTATTGCACGTCTACCCGTCCCGGGGAGAGTGATCCTCCTCTGTGGTTCTCTCTGAGGTTTCTTCTTTTTCCCTGTCTAGGGTTTTGGAGTTTGTCCTCACCAGGTTCGAGGGTCTAAGGGTAGAGGGTGTTGTTATGTACAGATTGTAAAGCCCTCAGAGGCAAACAGGTATTTATGATTTTGGGCCATACAAATTAAACTTGATTTGGTTGAGTGATTGATTGCTTGATAATAGTAAATACTTTCAATCCCAGATAGAAAAGTTCTTTGAAATAAATATTTTATGGATGCTGTTTTAACTCAGAAACTTTTGGTCATTTAAATATCAGCAGCAAGTACTGTCATCTCTAACCTGTGTGAAGTCATTTTACTTGCTTTTTCTTGTCTCAGAAACAGAATGTCTAAGTTACTTGTCCAACAACATTGAGAACTCTAAAGTATGTGTGGTTTCATTTGAGCATTATTATCATGAGTATCTCATTCGCTATCAAAGCTATGCAGACAAATTGACACACTGTCCAAACATACATGTGGATTTGTAAGAAGTGCAGCTGTTCACTAGTACTATTCTTTTTCTTCTTAGAAATCAATTGTATGTTTTCTAAAAATAAATATTTATCTACAGACTAACAAGAGCTTTGAGATAAATATGATGTTGCTGAAAATACATTTCCTCTTGAAGTAAAGTGGTGGTTTATAGTAGAATAAAGAGCATAACAACAAGATAATAAGTGCAAGCAAAGAGTTCAAAACACAGTACTCTAGTTGCGTTCGGCCTCTGCTATCAGCAGAGATGATAAGATACAGATCTGGCTTTATTAACTAAGGGGTGAGGCACTGTCTTGAAGAGAGTCTCTTTCAGAGCCCTTCACAGTTCCATTTAGTTCCGTAGCCGTGTTTGTGGCAACAGCAATGAATATTCTATAGGAGATCTTGGGGAGATTTCATGTATGTGCTACTGTAGCCCTACCCCATCTCTGTTCACTGCTAGGCTCCTTGTCTGCAGTCAGAGCGAGTAGGTGCTTACCTGCTCTATCATCTGACAACTTTAAAACAACTCTACTATTTGCTGCACAGTGGCAAGTTCTAACATTGGAGTAATTCAATCATTCATGTTTGAACCAGAAAAAGATTCCCAGGTGGATGAGGAAGAGCTAGTTGTACAAGGTTGCTGCACTAGAATACAACGTAGGTTTCTACAACATTAAGCCCCATCCCCGCAAGTCATCAAGTTTGGTTTCTTAGGTTTTTTTATGTAGAGGATCTGAGCTGTCAGAATTTATTTTTTTGGATACTGTCATTGGTGGATTGCAAAATGAAAGCAGAAATCCTCAGCCATTACGCTGACTGCTTATTTTGGTCATGATGTGTGTCGTAGTACAAAAAAATATGCTCATGCTAATAGGTAAAAAATGTGATTTTCTTTAGAGCTGGATTTAACAATACCTTTTTGGTTTGGTTAGAGAAAAGCAAAGAAGGCAGGTGCTGAGTGATACCCAACAGCTTGACGTTTTCTACAATAAGGAAGGGAAGGATTAGGCAATAGTGGGCCACCTTCAGAACGTATTATCAGATTCATTTCACAAATGCTTTTTTGATATTATTATTATATTTTAAATGTTCACTCTTTTCTTCTGATTGCTGTCATTCCCAGCAAGAAGCACTGTGCTCAGAGCACAGATAGTGGATATGGGTTGGCAGGTACCCAGGAGCTTGTTTTTGCTGGGGGGCACCCCTGTAGGTTAATCCAGCTATGTGTGTTCGTGTACAGCATGTTCACAAATGGAAACAACCTTAAAGAATAGTTATATTGATTTCTAAGCCAAGATAAAAGCATGATGCAACGCAGCCTGACTATGAATTCAGAGAATCTGTTTTCTGCGAAATGTGTGTTTCTCGCCCAGCAGAAATCTCTCCACCACAGACATCCAGCTTGTATTTATGTTTGACAGCAGTCATAAAATCTCCACCTTGTCCTTGCCCACCTTGGATCCATTGATGCGTCTGATAGGTACTGCCTTCAGTTTGACATTATTTGGCTCTTGAGAGGTAAGAATATGAAACGAAGACTAAAGGACTGTGTGTACAAGCACAGATATGTGAATGTCAGCAAGGGTTTAAGTATCTAAGTGTGTGTGTGGACTATTGCTGTGTAAGTGAGGTAACAGAGCAATACTTCACCCAGTGTAAACTGTTGTACAAACTGACAAGTGTCCTTCCCTGCCTCCTCTGCTGTTTTGTGATTGAGGGGACAGTTAAAATAACCACTACAATATGATAGAACATAAAGTGTCCAATGTTATCTTAAGAAGAAAAGAAAAGAAAAAGTTCAGCGAGTCCACCCATGCCAGTGAATTTAACACCCAATGGTACTCCCAATCAAATGGCACATCCTTATATGTTCTCTTCTGGTAGCAATTTTCATCAGGTTGTAGTCAACAAAAGAAAAGGTGCCTTGCAATCCCTTGTGTGTGTTTGACTGATGGGTCGGGCAGCTGCAGTACGATGGAAGGGAGAGCAAACTGAAAGGACCTGAATGTAGGTAATCTCGCCAATTGGTAGTCCATTATGCAGCTCACACTCAAGAGACGAAAGTGGACAAATGAAGTGGAGGGCAAAAAAAAATAATAATCAGACTTGTTTTCCATCTGCTTGCCATTAATTTGATACAGGTTTGTCCAACACTGGAGACCATCAGCTGAACTGCTTCATTTAGGGTGGCTGTCACCATCATTCACTCCTTTATTCTCGCCATAAACACTTAGAACCTCACAGGTGTTCTCCCAGCATTCATCTTTCACTTGCCTTGTTGTGCCAGCATTGACCATTTCAAACATTCCCTCTGCAGTCTCTGACTCTTAAATCAAGTGTTGAGAAGTTCCTGCCATTTGCTTGTCATTTTGATGTCCAACACAGTCATTTAAGTTATACTGACAAATGAATTAGTTTCCATATTGGCTGATAAGGGTAGGCCTTGGTTATCCTGCCTCTGACAGGGCAAGTAACTTCCCTAAAAGACTTTGCTCCACACACACTTCTCCTCACTTGTGAATTTTGTTTTGGTTTTTTTTTTTTTTTTTTTTTTTTTTTTTTTCTTTTTTTAATATCTTTTACAGCAAAATCCTTCTTCAGGCATAAGCTCATTTCCCAACCAAAGGGCATTGAAGGTTGAGTCATATAATTTTACATTTTTTTTAGAAACAGATTGAGACAGAATGTCCCGTAGTGTGACAATGAACCATTGGGGCTACAGCTGCTATAGTATCTTGTCATTCACACAATGTTGAATGGCAGCGCACTGCTGCCACTTTTGCTGTGAGTGCTTCCATGTTCCAAAGGGAGCAAGTGATGACATCCCTCCTCACAGTTATGATACAATTTGGAACCCAGACCATGGGGAAGCTGGATAAGAGACTGTCAGCCTGGCAGGCATTGTCAGTCAGCTGCTGTCACTGAAAGAAGGCAAATGCCAGGATGTCTGCTGCCTCGCTGCAAGCCGCTGTGTGTGTGACAGCTGCCAGCACTGCCTGAGAGACGGGGAGGCACTGAAAGGAAAAAGTAATGGGAAACATGATCTTTGAGGTGAGCTTCCATGTCAAGGATTAGGTCAATGTGGGGGATAGTGTGCAAAAAACATCCTTGTCATCGCAATATCCATGAGAAACTCGTGACCTCTACGACAGCCAATAGACTCAACAGGACCCTCAATGAATATCATGATATTTCTTTGTATGTGGGAAGCCGAGCAAACAAACACTGCATCGCACTTACAAGGGATCACTCACCTGCCATAACATGGCTCAATGTGGCCAACTGTAGAAGCGTGTTCCTTTAATCTGCTTCAAATACCAGGCTTATAGAGGATAAATGGGGTTCCTATTACAAGTGTGGGAACACTGAACCTCCTGATGCCGTGAGCAGCAGATGGTAAATGGTTGGTTCAGGGAGTCAAAGAGTTTTTGACACCCTGAACACACTGAACAGTAAAGTGAATCCTTTCAGGCACACTTTACCGTTGTTGTAGACAACCAATATTCCCTCGAAAGGCCACTGAACTTTTAGGCATGACTTTCAGGATGAAAACTAAAAACAAAAAACGCTTCATCAGAAAATATATTGCTTCTGTGAGCAGGCTTCAGACAATAAAAATAGCTCTTTGGACCCCAGTAAACAGTGCTGACTGTCAACAGATACATAATGTTTTCTGATCTATTTTCATATTTTTGTCAAGATTGGTCTCTGAGGCTAAAGCACATATTTTTCAAAGTTGTTGATGAGGGATCATTAGATTCTATATTTCTCTGAGTGCCCTGCAGAGAAATTATATTAAGGGAACAAATTACATGATGGAAAATTAACGAAACCACTTTTGTTACGACAGTACATGTGAAAGTCTAACCATCAATAAAACCTGAATATTGCAGACCAATTCATAATAAACCAAACTCTAAATTACGCTTGCCAAAGTGTGCTGGCTTCCTAGTTTTCTCAAAAGTGCAGCCTACTTTGATCAACTGAGCCATGGTAAAACACACAGATGTCCCTCTTTGAGGTTATGCATATCTTCCTCCCTTTGCTGTCCCCATCATTTTATCTCAATGAGTTTTCTGGAAGCAAAATGTGTGCATGTCAAGCGTTCATTTGCAAAGGCAGCACAAGGATGCATGAATATGTTACAGTGATGCATGGGAAGCAGGCAGGTTTGTTGTCTCACTGAAGAGGGTTGTGTGCAGTTTTCAAATCATTTTGAAAGAGGGTGTCCAAGCTCCATTAACAATAAACGAGAAACTAAATAAAGCTAGTTATTCAGTTATTCAGTTATTCAGAAGCTCGTTTATATTAACTCAATAAAATAAGATTTTTTTTTTCCCAGTATATGAGCAACTTCTTTTTAACATCTCACTGTGTATAAAGCCAATGGACATTAATCTTATTAAATTGAATAGCTTGATCAGTCTATCAATATTTTGACACTATAGTAACAGACTTAAAAAAATGCATATTGATAAATAAAATGGCACAGTGGGGATTTAAACTGTGGAAATTAAGGGGAACTCAGCAATCAACTATAAGTTGCTGGGTAATGCAATTCAGGGTGTGTTTTGCATGTTGAAATCCAGTAAATGAAAGAAATTAATCATGCACATTTGTTCAAAAATGTTTTTGGATACATGATTTATATACTGAATCTATTATGAAGCGGTGTATTTGATTTCTGTGTGTTTACAGAACTGGCTGATTACTTCACATCAGTAAGATCTGGAGGGTAAACAACACGCAGATTAAGGGTTTAAGATTCAATACTTCAAACAAGCCCACGTCTCACAAACTTCCAAAGTTAGCTCTGTAATTTATCACAAACTTATACGCAGACAGAGCAAATTTTCATGAACTCCTATGGCAGGTCTCATCAATATATAGTATTTTTTTTTTTTGTTTTAAAGACAAGCCCAAAAAAGCATATACCTCCACCATGGCTCAGCTGTCTCTCTTTTGTGTAGGACACCTGCATAAAATGTCAGTAAGGCCCAGTATTCACTTACTTGGGGAAAAGAATATAAAATGAAAAAAATATTAACAAATGAAGTACCATTATGGTTTTAAATTTCATTGCTGTTTAATGTGGCCTTTTCAGAAATTGAGCATTTTTTTACATTCGAAAAAAATACTTGAAAAAGTAAATGTGATAGTTTTTTCTCAATAGATAAAAACTACCTAAAATATTGCTCTGTGGAAATTTGGGAGAATGTTGTCCAGGGAATCGTGAGATATTTGCTAAATTTAGTGAGCCTGACCTTTGACCTTTGATATATAAAACCTAAAATGTAATTAGTTGAAGCCACTGGCTATATGAAGTGTTCTGTGTGTTCTATAGGAACACATAGGAAAAAAATCTGATAATTTGTTCAAAATGATAGATTTTAAGTTGCTAACAGGCAAACATCTTTGGTAGAAATAACAAAAAGTTGTAAAATCTTGTAAAATCTATATTATTTGTTGGAGCCTTAGTCTGAACAGACTCCTACAAAAGATTGAGAAAGACATGTTTATAATGGCATTTGGTAAAAAAGTGGAGTGGATACCCCTGACTACCCATCTGAAATCGCCCTAAAACACCCAAAATAACTCAAATATCTAAATATCTCCAGTCAGGGTTTCCTACAGTAAGTTATAACACATACTTAAATAAACATAAAAATACAAATTAAAAAAAAAAATGTTTAAGTTTTAAGTTAAGTCATTTTGGAGTTACCTCCTGCATTTCGAACACTGCCGTCATCTCCTGATACTAGTCAGTCTGGCACCCAGCAGGCTGATGGTGGGTTCAGGGAGTCTTAAAAGGTGCAGTACAAGATATATATGAAACACAGACTTTTTTCCATGGGTCATCAACATATTCTACAATCACTCTCAGCACAGACTAGGCCACTTTCCTTTGGGATTCATGCATTTTCTGAAATCATTAACATTATGGGGGCCAGATGGGAAAGCTTTGACAGGCTCCTGCGGCTCCTCCCTTTGTGCATTTAAATTGAGATGCGTTTAAGGACACAACCTTGCCGTAATCTGGGTGGAGGGGAAGAGTTAGGCTGGTGCAGTCTGCATGTAATTGGAGCCAAGTGTGAATGTGATTGCATGTAAGTGCATGTGACAAACTAATTGAGGGTTCCCCTGATCCCTTCTGCTGTAATCTTCAGAGTTTCTCACCAGGCAGATGAAGAATAAGGTTTAACATATGGACATATTGGCTAGAACAAGATTAATTGGATGTAATTATGTTTAGATGACATATCATGATTGATGTACTATGTTTGTGATTTCACTTTTTTATGTAATTACAGGTTGAGTGCAAGGAAATCACGCTGTGTGTTTACTGAAGCATGCATGACTTCCCCTTCTTTTTGCACCGGTGATCCTTGGTGGGCAGTGAACACACACACACGCTACACCACACCACTGGCTCCCACCCTCTCCACAGGCCTAACTGCTGCCTTCTGATGCCTGTTTGATGCTGAGCAATGACAGGAATCCCTGGTACTGCAGCACACACCCAATCCCTGGTCAGAGTTGGTAGGTGAAGCGCTCCTGCCGCCATTCTCTCCAGTTTCAACAGTCTGACTTGACAAAGAAATTGCTTTCAGCAGTTACTTTCGAATCTGCCTGCTGAGCTTTCCCTCTACCCATCCCCACTGTTGGGTTTTTGCTCAGTCATCATAAGCACGGCCATACGTGTATACGTTTGCGTGGGGGGGGGGGTTAGCAATTCAACATGTTTGCAGTAAACAAGCTCTCCAGTATTTTGCAAGTGTCTGTGTTATGACAATCTGTAGCAATTAATCAGGATATAAGCATCATGGAGACATTGTCTACTGTGATTTAAGTCAGAAAATAATGCATTTCAGCTTCTGCAGTTTGTGTAACTGGAACACGCTCATGCCGCTCTGCTTCATGTTTTGACAACAAATTGCTCATCACAGTACAAGGGGCTGAGAGCTGAGACCAATGCAACGGACAAGTGGAACAATCAATATTCATTCAGTTGGAAAATGACTTCTTCTGTGGTGCCACATATTGGTCAACAACTTTGTCTTCACTTCTATAGATGGATCAGGCATAATCTCAAAGCAATTTTGCTGCTGGTTCTCATTCTGGCCTGGCGTCCTGAATCTAACGACTGGTCCAAAATGAGTCCCAGTCTGTGTTTATTGGTATTTTTTAA
This sequence comes from Mola mola, assembly GCA_001698575.1. Lineage (NCBI taxonomy): Eukaryota > Metazoa > Chordata > Actinopteri > Tetraodontiformes > Molidae > Mola > Mola mola. The sequence continues at coordinate 12,490,635 of KV751346.1, forward strand.
TGAAGTCCCTAAAGGGCAGTATAGATGGATGGCATTCCATTAAACTGAGCCAAGACCCCCAAAGCTAATCTACTTCTCTTACTGAACACTTCTTCTAGGTCTCTGCTTTACACTTCCTTATCAAGCCTCTATCTTTGGTTGGTGTCCATTCTTCACTGACCTCTTTTTCCTCACAATCACATCTCTTCCTCCTCTATTTCTCCTCCTCAGTAGAAACCTGTCCTACACTTCCACTTCCTATACCCCTTTGCCTTTACTCTTCTCTTTTTATTTATTGCCTTCCTCTATCTCTCCCCCATCGTTCCATTTTTGTCAGCTGTTATCAGCCAGGCAGCCTTTTTTCTGGAGGAGACGGTGGTTAAATTTACTCTTAACTGCAATGTCTTTTTTTTGTTTGTTTGTTTGTATGTGTGTGTGTTTGTAGACTAGAAGGTGTTTAATGCTTGGTGGAGTTTCTGTGGTCAGAGAGTGAGATCCCACACAGCTAGTGGCCTTCAACCTGGAGTGATGACATGCCAGAGATTTGTTGGCAAGGTGATCCTCTTTGTCATGTTTCCATTTTTTCAATGGAATATTAGCAAGGTGTAATCTTTTGGTATTGTGTAATTTTTTTCCACTTACTCCACAACAAAAACCCACATCTTGTACTTTGCAAATTTGATATACTGTGTGTAGTAATGTAGCACATGCTTATAAAATAGATATTTAAGATATTTAAAATAGATATTTAACTGAAAACAGCTATGGCAGCTTTGAGTGAACCATAGCAGTTAAACAAACAAACAAAAAAGAATAAATTCTACTTAGAACTGCAGAGTTGGATAATGATTGCCTGAAAGATTCTCACTTCAAGCCATATATCCAATACCTTTAAGTATTCCCTGTGCACTACGAGAACCACATAGTGATTTATTTTTATTTTTTATTATATAATGTGCTAGAAAGAAACATGTTAGTTAGTATTTGAATTTGTGTTTTTCTTTCAACCAAAAAAAGGTTGTTATTGAGACAGTAGAGAGATGGCTTTGGTGAGTTTCTTGTCTGATAGGAATGTGTTTGAGTTTAGCGAAAGAAATAAACTTTGTTCTTTTTACATAAACTAATATGGCTGTGACGAGGACCATCTACATGCCACAATTGTCTTATATCACATAAACAAAACAAAGGAGGCATAATGCCACTCCAGTTTAGGATGGGACGACTTTTAAACATTCTACAGCTGAATCAAAATTGCAAAGTGTTCGTTTTTTGGTCACGCATAAGTAATTTTTTGTAAATTTTCTAATGCAATGCCAGGGTGTAACAAGTTAATGTTTGTAATATTGTGATCTGAGCAGTAAGTAATTAAAAGTAATGCTAACAAACACTACACAACAACACCGGCTCTGGAAACAGAGCAATAGCTAGCAACGACCTGGACTTATCCATCATTCCTTGTTCCTGGTATCTGTTTAATGAACTTGATTACTTAGTTCTGCCCTAATGATGTAATATAGTTCATCTCTGCTGACAATGTGAAAATTGAGCTGAGCGACGAAAAACATTTTATATTGTACTTTAGCAATTTGCCCATTTTCCTTAATGGACACATGAGAGAATTCCAAAAGCCAGAACATTAATTACGACTCAACACATAAATGGTCGAGTGCTGCCACTGACTTACAGGCCATACTGAGGCAGAGCTGCTTTTCAGGGAAAGGGAAGTGTCTTGATGTTTTGAACTTGCCTTTCATGTTTTCTTTCCTTATTTTCAACCTTTTCAGCTGAAGAAATGTTCCTGTCAACTTTAGTTGTATGATGTTGTTGTTGGGGTGGAGAACATGAAAATTCCTTTTATTTTATGAAGAGAAACTTATTTAATTGAACTGCACCCACCACTGCTTTTCGACTTATGGGTCCTAGCAGTTCTGCCCTTTCATTAGTGACCTTTATCTTTCCCCAAATGTTCAGCCTTTGTCATCGCTGTTTTCACTCATTGCAGTGGGTGTTAACAAAAAGGATGGGCCTGTCTCCAAGGTTAGCCTGCAGCTCTATCATGACCTGTCTCCATGCTTTTCATACATAACTTAGTTGACAAGTTCACATGATCTGCTTTTTCTTTTTTAACTGCTATCTATCACAATTTCCCATGTTTTATTTAAGATCAGGACTGACAACCACCGGCCGGGCCAAAGGAAAACAGATTAGATTAAAGACTGACAAGACGAGTTCAAGCTCGCCGCACAGAAACCACAGTGGACCTAAACTCTGTCAGTCGAACAGCTGACGGGAACAGGAACAAGCTGTCCATTCCATCTATTTTTTATTTGGCTGGGTCCAGCTGCCATAACAAAACTTTATGCTTATCTGTTTTTACTGTAGGGAAGGTTGTGGAATGAGTCATTCAGGATTTTTACAGCTGCTGAGTGTAGACAGGAGGATTTTTGTGACTGAATTATAACCTTGGATGCTCACACTGAATACATCGGCAGAATTAAAGCTGTTTTACATTTTTTTTTTTTTTTGCTGTTAAAATTCTTTCAGAATGTAAATAATGCTACAAGGTTGAAGAGCTGCTGGATACACTTAAGAGCATGGGTTGCTAAAAATGGCAACAGGGTTCAGGTTCCTCAGTTCATCCTTGCTTGTGAACAGCTGAGCCTTTTGAGGACACCCTTTAATTCTCATTAATGATGCTATCATTTGTTATCAATAAACCACTTTACCCGCAAAAAGGCCCAATCAAATGCTTTTGAAGTATTGAAGAATATTCCCAGTCTTTTCCTGAACTTGTTCAAACTCCTTTGAAGCATTTTGCTCCCATCAAATTCAGAATAAGCATGTATTTACAAAAATGAATAAAGTTTACACTTGTACCTTAAATGTACTGTCTTTGTGCTGTTTTTCATTGAATACGTGATTATTATTATTATAATTTTTTTTTTTAAGCTTTGGTCGACTCCTTTTGATTCTTGGTTTAAGGATTCATTAAAGCCTGATTTATATCTTAGACTGAAAATATAACTGCCTTCAGATTCATGTTTGGCTTTTTTTGATTCACAAGTTTTTTGTTTGTTCGTTTTTATTGATGCGGTTATTGTTTATGTGATTTAGGACAGTACACAATGTGTTCAGTAAGATGTTACTGTGCTGTTAATGCAAAAGAGCTGCTATGTCCATTTAATTTTGAAGGTTGGTAAAATGTGAAGTGAGAATATCCTTCTCATCCTGTTGCATTTGGCTCAATCTTTATATCTCACAAGTCCAAAATTGTCCCCCTTGAATTTTGTTTGTATAAAAAATGATTTACAACAGAAAATGCATTTTTAAAGGCAATGCAATCAGTCCAGGATTATGTTCAGAGAAAAGAAAACAAATGACACTGAACTAATTTATGTGCCACACCAGAGGCCTAATGGTGGCAGAATGCTTCTGACAGTAGGAGCCATGGTTTGAATACAGTCTCCAATGCATGGTTATATTCACACAAAGCATTAATAGTAAGCACTCCATTTCTATGCTAAATATATATCTACTGTTGCAAATTAGTAACTAATAATTTCAACATATTTTCTAAAAGACAGAGCTGTCTTAGACTTCTGTTTCTTCTGTTTATGAAGATGGATGACATGATGCTCCCCAAAACTGAAGTCAAACCATCTTGATTGCTCCTGGTTGGTCCTAAGCCCCTCCTCCAATATTTCTTTAAAATGGGACTTTGCCCAAACATAAAACTAATGTAGTAAATTTAATATTATATTTGTCCCATTGTTCGTTTCTGCCATTTTAGGTACTTGACTGCTGAGCACTGTCTAGGATTTGGCAGACGGGTGTATGGGCAAAACCTGATACCACTGCTATACAGATTCTAACTCCAAACGATCCAGCACAGGTGGCAGCTCACCCGGAAGGAAATAGCAACACAATGCCCACCTTTCATTATGTCTAGAGCACACCAAGACGCACCATCATGAGTATTGGACTGTTTGTGTTCCTTGAAGAGGAGACTATATTGCCTGTAAATTAGTATAAACTCATGAATACGCAGCAGGTAATATGTCACGTGCAAACCATGAGGCTTGATCATAGCTGCCTTCCAATAACCGTGAAGGAAGTCGACAGGGTTAAACTAAACTGAGGAGGCAGGAAACATATTGTCCTCTCCGGACAAGATAATGAGTTTGCCTGTCACAGGTGATTGCTATCACCACATGCTGCAGCCACATATATTATTACAGAATCAAATACATGTCACGCAAACAAGTGAAAAATCATTATTCTTGGACTTTTTACTCTTGTATTCTCTCCGACTATGTCAGGACGAACAACAGTTCATAATATTCAATCACTCCTGCAACCAAACGCTCATTAAATTCCTGTAATGCAAAATGAATAAATTCAGCTTGATATTTAAGTGTAAGGAAGACAGGTTTTGGCCTCTAAAAGGTTTTAAATAACATAATGTTGCAAAGGTGAGATTAAAATAAGTCTGCATTTTAACAATAATGTCAAAATAACCACCATGTGTAACAAAGGGTTATATGGGAATGTGAAGGGTGGCTGTGGGGACACGACAATTGATAAGTACGTATCTTTTTGTATATTTGACAAGGCTGTGTTTTGGGAAAGGTTCTCTTTGTTCACAGAGCTGATTTTACAGTAGCCAATTAAAGCTGCTATCATCTCAGTTTTTATAATAGCAAAAGATCATACAGGCATGAAGGTCTAAAAACAAAGAAAATTAAAATCTGCATCTCATTATGCAATTTCCCTTTAAATGGCCCAAAATTTTAAATTGGGGTTTCTTGATTTTTTTTCTTATTCAAAGCAATTATATACAAACGAAACAAAATGGAAGAACTCTCTGCCCTCGTCAGTGGACAACGTGAGTACTGGGAGAGCAGTGTGTTATGCCTGACAGAGACATGGTTAAATGTGAAGTCACCAGACTGTGCAGTGGAGCTAGCCGGCTTCTCGCTAGTTCGGGCGGACAGAGACAAACAGAGCGGTAAGAAGCTGGGTGGTGGGCTCGCTGTCTTTGTTAACAACAAATGGTGTAACGCGGGACATGTAACCACGAAGGTTATAACATGCACCCCTGACATTGAAGTGTTGGCTGTGGGCTTGAGGCCGCGGGATATTTCAGCGGCCATCATCTTCACTGTTTACACGCCACCATCGTCAGTGGTGGCACGCGCTTGTGACGTCATTCACTTGACCGTCGCAGACCTGCTGACCCAGCACACCGACGCTGTCCTCATAATAAACGTAGATTTTAACCATGTCGATATCTTGAAGACACTGACTAACTTCACTCAGTATGTGACCTGCAGCACCAGAGGGGACAAGACCTTGGACTTACTGTATGCCAACGTTGAGGAGGCATACAGTGCCACAGCCCTCCCCCCTCTAGGCAAATCAGACCACAGCTGACTCCTACATACAAGCCTCTTGTTAGGAGACAGCCCTCTTCCACCAGGACTGTACAGCAGTGGTCAGTGGAGGCAGAGGAGGGCCTGATGGAGTGCTACAGGATAACAGACTGGCAGATGTTTCAGGATGACTTTGGTGATGACATTGAGGGCCTCACTCGATGTGTCACTTACTACATCAGTTTTGTTGAGGAGAGTGTTGTCCCCACCAGGAAGGTTTGCTGCTTCCCCAACAACTAACCATGGATCAACAGGGACATCAAGCTCCTGTTGAACAGGAAGATAAAGGCTTTCATGGCTGGGGACAATGGGATTGCCCAAAAAGAAATCCATAGAGAGCTGAGGAGGGAACTGCGGAGGGCCAAAGACTGTTATAAGAACAGGATTGAGGGAAAGCTACAGCAGGGCAATGCTAGGGAGGTTTGGGTGGGGGTTAGGAACATTACTGGCATGAAAAGAGCCACAGGAGCGGCGGAGGGGACTAGGGAAAGGGCGAACAAGGTAAACCTGTTTTTCAACAGATTTGACTCACCAGCACAGACCAGGCCCACCTCCACCCCCTTTGATACCCCAACCCCCACTCACACCTGTGCTACCCCCCCTCCTCGTAGCGCCTCAGGACCGAGGCTTGGCAGCCACTTCACTGCCCCCCCCTGACAGAACAGTCCCGCCCACCCTTACCTTACCATCAGGGGCGGCAGTCTGGCCCCCAGCAGGGTGGACAGTCACCCCTCCTCCACACCTCCAATTACTATCAAGACCAGCCTGGTGAGATGGCAGTTCACCAGGACCAGGACCAATAAGGCCAGGGGACCAGACGACATCAACCCACGGATGCTCAGGGTGTGTGCGTGGAGATGGTGGACACCTACAAGTTCCTTGGGGTGCACCTAAATAACAAACTGGACTGGTCGAGCAACACAGCTCCAGAGAGTAGGGGAAGCTGGAGGTGAGGGGGTAGTCCTTCTTGGACATGATGGTCAGCTTCTTTTTAGGCTGTTCTACGTCCCTGGCGCGAACCGGAGTGAGTGTGGAGAGGGGGAGGTTGCTCGTTTCACTTCCTCTGTCTGCCAAGCGAGCTGCTGAGAGGAAGTTTTTTAAGCTGTTGGCGTCAGCCTGCAAATCAAGAAATAATGTTACGTACAGGTTCACAGATTGAGAGGCAACAAGGACAGCAGGATCAAGAAACGTCAGTTCTACTAAGCAGTCCAGTTCAGCTGGGTTTACAGAGCAGAAGTTGTGGATGGTAAAACTTCTCCTCCGTTGATGTATCTTCTTAACACACTGATTCAGTATGAAAAGGAGTTAAAACACAGCACGTGACTGATTGGTTACAAACATGACGATACTGACAAGCACTTTTCAGAAACTCCACTCAGGGATCTTCTCAGGTGGCTGCGTATGACCAGATTCCCAGAATATCTAACCTACATTCACTGGCCTGGAATATCTTGACACACTTCTTCTGAATGAACACGTTGAACTTTTGCTGTTGGGAACATAAAAGTGAGTGACTCAGGATGTCAAGATGTGCACCGTGCACAATTTATACACAGTGGCCAGATTGTACATAATACTTAGTATATTTTTAATTTCTAGTATTTTAGTTTTTATTTATCCTTTTGCACTGCTATGTTCACTTCTGTACTGCTGTATCAATCTGAATTTCTCCCAAGGGGGATCAATAAAGTTACATCTTATCTTATCTTACATCTTATCTTGTAACATTATGCTAATTATTTAGACAGTGTCATGCTCGCAGAAAAAAAACAAAACAAACAAAAAAAAAAAACAGGAAATTAGGTCCTTTTAATGCTATAAACACAGAAGATATACAACCTTTAAATTTGAGTTTGGGTGAATGTAAACACTAGAGATGGTAATATGATATAAAATGATGGACATCTGGGAAACATGACTGAATTTGAGCACTAAGCATCAGTGATGTAAACATGGAGTCTGCCTCCCCCAGTCCTGCTGGATTCCTGCGTTCTGTTGCCTCTCAGCAGTTCCACCTATCAAGTGCAACAGCTTGATCATGGATGTAGTGATGGAAACCCAACGGTCCCAGATTTTCTGTTGCTTGGCCAGCCTGAGTTTCATTGTGTACATTTTTATTTTCCTGAGACTGGACATCAGCCGGGAGATGCATAAAGTCTAAGCTGGACTAGCACGGCTCTGCATCCCGGGCCTCTCTCTTCTCCTCCTGGGTTCGGTTGAACTGACAAAAAGTGCTGTGGCCAGTAAATGGGCCCTTCCCATTATTGCTTTCGTTAAGTCATACACAAATGTAGAGGCAATGCTCAATCTTACTTTTAATTGTGAACCTAGAACATTTTTCAGCTTTTCCCACCTTATGTGCAACCCTTGTTTCAGCACTAAAGCTGAAAAAAATCCCAGATTCACAAAAGAAAATAAAGCAAATTCAAGGGAACTCCCAGCTGCTGCATCTGCATGTACTGTCATTGCCATGACAACACTTCATTGGGCTATGACATCAGCAACAGTATATTATTTTACATTTATTAAAGATTAAGTAATTTCATATTACAGCTGAATATAATAGTTTTTAGCTAATATTACTCAAACAGGATTTTGTATTAGTGTTGGTCATTGTCACCAAAAAAGATCGACGACTGGGTATTGGGTAAGACTGGGTACTGCACACAAATGAGAGCTACCCTGTTGTCCATCGTCATTTTAAAGTCAGTGGTGTCTATTCAGGACAGTGTTTTGTGGTATTAAGCCAAAACAGACTTCAGTGTTCATGGCACTGCTTCCAGCATAACAGCATGGACAACAATTAAGCTCTAAGGCTCAGAGGAAAAAGACAGATTTCATAGTATGGGATAAAAATGTAATGAGACAATTCCTATTGGATCATTACATGAAAATTGTTTTTTTTAATTTTTTACACTTACAGTCATATGATATGTATTTTTATTTTGTTTCACTTGAATAAGTGATTATTTTATGCAAGCAAAATACTTATTTCAGTCCACTTTATTTTGGGTATTGATGTCTGCATTGGGGTTTTTGTTTAACCAACAGCACTATGGACTATTGATAGTCTAATAAATCACTGATTGGAGCCATCCAGCAGTGCCCTCACCATACCCTGCCTCCATGTTCTGACAGCACTGGCAGTAAAGTATTACACCATTTCCTTTAGCGTCATCTGGAGGGGTGCTCTTGTAAATTAATTTATCCCTTTTACTATTTCTCCCTCTTTTCTGTCACTCCAGTGTGTACGGACATCTATTCACATGTGCATAGCCGCGTTTGCACAGGCGAGTATACAACAGCATTGGACAGTTATTTTGGATCATCTCATATCTCACTTTCTTAACGTTTCTACCATGGCACTGCAGTGCTTGACTTTTTTTAGTACCCTCATAGAATCCTCCAAACCTTTATTTTATAGGTCAGCAGAGATTTTGTCTTTACCTTCCCCCTGTTTTAACTCCGGAAACAAGCTTCCATTTCAATTGTCAGTGATCCCTTATCTACAGCTGCACTGTGTTCTTAAAGATCTCTTTACAACTCAGGTTACTTTAGTGGGTGGGATAAAAGTTTGGGAGCCAGGACTCTAATAACAATGACAAACCCTTGCTACCGCGAAGAAAGCTCTCAGTGTTGATAGTCACTCGTGTGAATAGGACATTTTCCAGTGAGTTGTTTCATTCTAAATGTAACCACATATTCTACAATACAATGATGCAAACCGATTAGACAAAACTGTTCAACACCTGCGCAGGCATTACACAGATATAAAAGCTAATGCTATCTTACAAAGTATTCAAGCCTATCAAACAATGGGATGCCCTCAAGGGATCTACTTGAGCCTGACTCACGTAGCTTTCAGATTTAAAACATTATATTTGATCAACAGCAACTAAGGCACAAGGGCTAGGTTACATGAAAGAAACGGTTCTTTGAGGGTGATTGTCTTCAGTTACCAAGGAAATGTTTCTCGCTTCCAGTGCCATGGGCATACTCACAGCAACATCATGTCAGCAGACCTCTGCGTTGGATGTGATTGTTGACTTCTCATCAGCTTTACAAACCTGCTATTGTTCGTTGCCCATAGATATAAATGGATCAAAAGCACTCTAGTACAAGCATGTCTGAATTAGCATTTACAGAGCTAATATTATTGGCAAAAAGATTCAAGGTCCAAGAGTATATCATGAAATGGCAAAGATAAAAAGGTAGTTTAGTAAGTTTTCTGTTTGTTTTGCACTGAAAGCTGTAATTTTAGCTTAAAACAGTGACCAATGCCGATAGGATGTGAAACAGCTAAAACAATCTTAAGCCATATTAGCAGCATTTATCTGGATCCATTCACAAATTTAGTTGGCTCTTCCTTTTGCCTCTCCCTATTCATCCCCTACCACGTTTTGTATATCTGTCCATTAAATTTTGGGTAATTTCTGCTGTAAAACTGACAGAAAGACAACTTCATGGACCTGAACACATAACATCCTCCCTCAGAAAGGTAACAAAACTCAATAGAAATATTGTTCTTAAGGTTTGTGGACACGGCAGAGAAAAAAAATGGGTTATAACTGACTTCAAAGATAATGTTGCTGATTAGATATAAGAGAATGACCAGCATAAAGTTAGTGCAGTTATATTTATAAAACAGCATTTTTAAATGAATTAGTTGAAAACAGAATTGAAACTAGAATTATTTTTAGGAATAATGGGCTTGATTATACAACTATTCTTGTAAGAAATGTTTTTCTTAATGTCCAATTTTTTAAAGATGCGCATTCTGACAAAGATTCACCAGTGTTTTCTTACTGACTAAGATTTGTTTTATTAGAGCAGATTTAGATTTTATTTATTGATTATTGTGTTTCATCAATATGATGAACCCTATAAGTATTATGGTATTTTGCAATAAATGACTGCTACATTTACATTTGGCATCTTAAATGGTTGCTGGATGTGTGCGGACACAGCAGGTGGCGAGCTACTTTACAAGCCACATAAGGTGTCTATGAAGAAATCAGCAAAGAAACGTCTTTTTGTTCTGCAGAAAAATTCAGAAGCCATGATAGCCGACCTCTGCCTAATTAAAAATGTCTTGGATCGTAAAAATAGCTTACATATTTTTTAATCGTGGACTGTATTATCTTACATAACATTGCAATGAAACATGGTGTAAAACTTTTGCTGTCACAACCCTGACCCAGTCCTCACACTGCACAACAGGCTTGCTCGCCAAGTTCAACAGCAACTTATTGATTGGCTATAATGATCTGAGAGAGGGTCTCGGCAATTCTCTCCTGGTTGTGGAGTACCTTATCCGAGATCAGACGATCAGGGACAGCTGATCGTCCCTGGGCTCTTGTGTGGCCTGTACAGTGTGTGTGCTGCACCAAAATAGCTATGAAGTGCCAGGTTTCACTTCAGAGGGCGGCCAAGGAGCAGGGATGGTTCGATTAATATTTAGTATTTACTGCAAAAGAAGAGCGTTTAAATAGACAACACCTCCATAAACATATGGACAAATGTTGAAGAGGTGCACAATTCACAATTATGATCACGACCCACTCGTGTTTAAATGGTGATGAGATGGCAAAATGGTTTTACAGCTAATTTAATAATTGTGAAAAACACATATTGCCTTCTCCTAGGTCTTGAGGTTCTTCTTAAGAACAAACTTAAGAAAGAGTAATTAAAAGTAAAAATACTTTGCAGGACAAAAAATGTCCCCTGTGAGTGATATGTACATTATTGAATATTAATACTGCATCGATGTAAGCAGAAATCCTCTTTGTAGAGGGTTAAAGAGAAGTATAGAACTATTTACTATGTTTGAATTTATTTCAACTTAGGGCCAAAAGATAAATCTGAAGCGTGGATCAGATTAAGAGATGTTTAACTCCTGATGCCTGTTTTGGGTTTTGGTAATTTCCCCGGAGTCCAATATGGTGTCAATAATTTAAACTTTTGCAATTGTAAATTTTTGAGTGAAATCTTAGTTAAACCAATATAGCAATAGTGGCTGTCAGAAAAAAATGTATGGGAGTGAAAGTATACCTTCCTAGCAGAGTAAAGGACAGTCACTATTTTAAGTTGAGTCACTGAGTATTATCATTTACAGGAAGTAAATTGTACCTCTCGTAGGGTTAGTGATAAAAGAAAGTACAACATTTCTGTCTAGCTTGGATTAAAAGTAAAAAAAAGAAAGAAAATTGAAAATTGAAATACAGGTAGGGCAGTCCCAGTCCTTTTAGTGACGCAACTACATACATTTGCATAGTTTACAGTTTGCTTGACTAGTCTGTTTCAGCAGCTACACATGTTAAATATGTTATGCACCTATTTCTCAGGGGCGCTAGTATAAAAATTCATGTGGGTGTATTTTCTGGTGTGACTAAGGAAGTAGTGGCTAACCAAGATGACTGTTGGATAACAGTCAGTCCCCTCTAAACTATTTTGACTCCATGTTAGCAACACATAACAAACAACTGACATAACTGGCATTACGTCTGGCATAAGTATGATCACAGTCTCACATTTGAGGTGGATCAGGTGCTTTTTCAAAATCAAATTGCTCTTATAAAGAGGATTTGTGTATCATCACCATAGAAAACATTAATTTCTGCTCCGATAAGGTTACCAAGGTGCGGTTGTGGCTGTAGTCTGTAGTGTTTTGTAAACTGCTGGCCAAACAGTAAAGGCATTAAAATATCATATTAACAAATATGTGTCAGAGTGACCTCTGCTTCATCCCTCATCTGCATTTGAGTTTTAGTTCATCTTAAATAGCCTTGTACCTGAACCTTTATTTGATTATTTATTTTCCCCACACAAACCAGTTAGAAAGCCCACCCTGGTCCAAATGATAATTACCTGCTGGTAGGCACAACAGGCTTGTGGACATCAAAGAGTCTCACTAAAATGAAGCTACAATCATTTCAAGCAGGACCAATGCCTTCAACAGAGGCAGCGTAAATAAAAGAGACGGCATAAGAGCCCGACAAAAAGCAGAGACTGGATTTTGAAACCCGTTGTTTGTGCCTCTGTGCATGCACATACAGGCTGTAAATTGATGGGTACAATCATGATGTGATGCTGAGGGAGGGAGGTAGAAAAAGGCACGAAACAGCAGTGCAGAGGAAACAGACAGAGATGTGAGGAAAGGCTCCTGTTGTCTTCGCCCAGTCAATGCAGGAGCGTCTTCCAGTAGCCGGAGTATTATCTACATAATCCAGCTATCATTTACACCCAACTGGCTGGGGGACACAGTATGGATTAACATGAAGGATTAAGTGATGTTAGTTTCTGGGAAATGACGATGGCAGTGGAAATGAAGTGACTGCACTGATGATATATTGATACTGATCAGGAATATATAAATGATATACTGTATATTCTGTATGCAACAGAGACAAGCCCATTGATGCTGATTTTATTTCACCTTCAGATTGCAGCAAAATGTCATCATAATCGGAATTGTTTCATTATACATTGGCGCCAACGTTTAAAGATGATACTTGCTGCATTATATACATTACATCAAATATTCTATTCTGCACACAACTCGGCAGTGGTAACTACATAGTTACAGTACAGGAAGTCTACAGTATGTGTTTATGTATGAACTAAAGAAGACCACCAATTACTGAAATTTCTTTAAGTTGATATAATCATGCATCACTCAATCAGAGAAACGTTCACGTGTAACTGCAGCTAATTCTCATCAAGATCTTCCTCATTACTCAGAAATCTCTCTACATTCTTGACCCGTCATACACTTTCTCAGGCCCTCTCCATGGCCACTCCTTCACTAATCACCTTTGATCATCCAAATGCTTACCCTCTGACCACCATCACCAGGAACTACACAGCTTGGTGGGCAGAGCCTTTGCCATCGCAGCCCCAACCCTCTGAAACAAATGCACATTTTGAAAAAAAAGTCTGCAATATCTGACTGCCAATGCCTCTCCAAACATGAACTTTTCAGAACTTATAATTTTGTAATCAGTTTATTATGTCTGTACTAAACTCAATCGACACCAAATATTGTCCATTTGTATTGTATGATTGTTTGTCACAGTGATTTCTTTATCATGTATTAAAAGAGTAAACCTAAAACCTGCTTTTTGCTGCAGCTCTCCCCCTTCAGGAGTATTAGTTAGACAACCACGGTGAATGTTGCACTTGTGACTCATCACTGCAGATGTCTTTCCTGACTCTGCGAAAGAGTAATAACAGCCACCACCACAGCGCACTCTGGTGACAGGCTCAACAGTTTCATTCCCTCTGTGGTCTTTTATCAACATAGAGCATGACCCTCTTCCCTTCCTCTCTTCCTCGAGGAAGATCTGACAGTCTTTTCTGTCAACAGTGTCCTGATCTTCCAGCTGCTGATATTCAGGTTAAACCACACTTTCCATCTATTGAAAGATGAGATGTACACCTGCTTAACCAGAGAGCTGGTGGTGAATGCTGAATCCAGCATCAATAAAGAGGTATACGTTTTTTCTGTGAAAATAACACAACTATTAAAGTCTAATATCTTTAAAGATTTGAGCAGGTTATACAAGTATACAACACCTGCAGCCAAGTGAATTGTGCCTGCACGTGGCCAGCTGTTGATTATTGTTCTTTTCTAGACAGTCCACTCTCTCCTGAGCATCATCAGCCATTTAGCCACACAGCTAACTTTTGTTCAGCTGTCAGCCACACGTGGAAATTAGTCTTGGAGTTTACAGTACTAACAAACGTGTCCTCTTTCAGGCCTTATTTATTACATATTATCACCGACAAACACAAACCGCTCTGATACTTTTGCTGTTGTGAAAATAATTGTCAAAAAATAATAATAATAAAATAATAATAATAATAATAACAATAATAGATACATAACGATAACCTAACTTAAGTAACCTTCAAGAAAAGTTTCTTAACCAGTTGAAGGTCTGAGGATAAATGCTTCAACATGTATTTAGAGGATGAGAAACACTGAGTATAATCCAGCTGCTCATTGTAAACATTCTTCACCCGTTGCCCAGTTTCGGTCATGATGCTCTCATCAGTGTCAAAACACACACTCACACGCAAATGCAATTGGCCCCAACTGTTTGACCAGGCTGCCACTCTCATTTGCCCTTTTTGAAAAATTGATTTGGTCCATCAGGGAGTTTTGCAGCACACTCCAGGCTGTTATTTTCTTCAGCCGCTACAGGGATCAGAACCGAACATGTGTACATGTGCTGTATATGTACATACAGTATAATGAGTATGCAAATGTGTCCTATGTAAGTGGGAGACAGGAGAGAGAGAGAGAAGTGAGGGGGCATGTGGAGTGACTTGCTGAGCCACGGTGCCATACCACAAGTGATTAAAACTACGCCTCAGGTCAACAGTAGATTGCAACAATGAGAAGAATGGAGACAGCCAATCACCATCTACTGCAAATGCGCTGACTTTGCCCGGCCCAGTAGTTAAGGAAACACTCCTACAGTCCCCACGGGGGATGTGGCAGCAAGTGGCCTACATTTTTAGTCATTTTACTGACACACGTGTCTGCACACACATCTTTAGACGCACACTTCATTGAGCACAAGTATGAGAAGAGAAAGGCTCTCTGCTAATCAGAACTATCAGTGAGGCGGTTTAATTACATGTGCTAGAATGCATGCATGCTGTGCAGTTCTATACTAACTTTCATCAAGACAAGAAAGATGCTCTGCCACAACTTATTTAGGAGTTTTAAAATTCAGAATTCAATCTAGTTTTCTTTATACAAAAGATGAAAGGCTCATACATGTGGAGCTATGAGAGTGTGTTTCTATGTATACATAGCATGTGTGTCTAATTGCAGAATTATGCAGAGAATGTGATGCTAGCACTGTATAATGTTTAATGTATTTTGGTGAACATATGCAAAAAGCTTTCAAACTGCTTACATGGGAGGTGGTGCCTCTTCATTTCTAGGCAACAGAGGAAGAGTGGAAAGTACGGTATGTTGGTTCATTAAAAGCAACGGTGCCCAATGCTAGAATACACAGTGTCACTTTCTAAGTGTGCTGTGCACCTTGACAATGTCACATTTGCTGACTCACATCAATGGAGGCATTCTCCTGGTGTTAACTGTGACCCTGAGAGCACAATTGGAATTTTGTCTCAAATGCTGTTTCAGATTAAGTAAAATGTGATTAATAATCCATTAGATACATTAGGATGTGCCAGGTCTGCAAAGTGGAGGCAAACAGCAGCTGAGCTGCAATGGTATAATAAGACCAGGCAGAACATAAAGGGGGTAGAACAGGTTGCATGCAGGTATATTCTTCAACAGATTTGGTCTCAGTTGGTCCCATGGTGGGTAGATATTTATAACGAAAGGGAAAATATGCTTTTTCCTGGTAAAAATATCCCCAGTTAAACATGTTATTCTTAACTGGCTGACTTTTATGGAAAACTGATATAAAGCTATTGGTTCTGTGAAACAAACAAGACAAAGCAGTAACAGGACAATTCTGAAAGACTGCAAATTTTATACAAACATGGAATGAGTTTCTGTCATCAGTTCAATATAAAGTCAGTACAGAAGACAGGGTTTAATAAAATACACAAATAGCAGTGTGGGATCAGTCAGCACAGGAAGACGACACACTTCCTTTAATGTTAATAAAGACACTGTTCTGAATGCAAATGCAAATGATGAAAGAACAAATGTCCCAAACAGAAGCAAGGGGAACTTTTTCAGCACCCTGAATAGTTTGTTAATCAGGCCAACCACTGTGTCAGCACCATGGACAGCTGCATTGCTCTACGCCGCCTTCAGGGCCACAGGAAACCACAAGGACATGCCAGCTACAGCGGCACAGCTCACCTCCAGCTTGCAGGCTCATTACCAAAACCAGCCAGTGAAACATTCACGGTCAGCTCCTGCATTACGGACGGCTGACGGTGTCAATCTGACACTTCTCGACAGCTGAGCCGCACCGCATAGGTGATTATTGTATACCGAATCTTTCTTCAAATTAATTCTTCTTGACACTGCAAGAATAATGCCTTCCTTGCGAAGAAAGCAAAAAGAGCTGAACTGGTGCTGAGACAAAGCTAAACCATTGCAAAAATGGCACAGAAGACAAAGCTAGATGGTATTTTCAGTACTTGGGTGCCCATTTACCTCCGCCCTGTTATCACCATTAAGGGCAGACAATATAGCTGGGTGGGAAATAGATTTCATATCACCTTTTGATGCTTCTATCTTCAGTCTGCTTGTCAAGAGAGAAGAATATGTGCAGGGATGCACATGTGTGGAGTATTAAGTTGTAACATTTGAACTTTATGCAGGCACAGTTAAGTTTCTGTATTTATCCGTGCTGGGAAAACAACTTTGTTTTTCCTTGGGAGCGATATGGCTGCAGCTGCTATTTCTTTTTAACCAGGTTGCTCCCTGATCTATGGAGTGCTACGGCTGCAGTATTTTGGAGGGCAGGTCTGAATTCTGTCCACAAAGCAGCACGGGTCTGTGAGACCTGGCAGCACTATTGATTGAACTTCTCAGACGGCACATCCAAACGTGAGGGAAATGCTAAGAGGCGGCAGGTAAGATGGAGAGAGTTATGTGTGTGTGTGTGTGTGTGTGTGTGTGTGTGTGTGTGTGTGTGTGTGTGGGTGCAGGAGGAAGTGTTGCTCTGCATGTACGGATACCAATCAAGAGAGAATGCAGAGGCAACTCAGAGAGCAAGAGGTGGAAAGTGCACACACTGAAATCCCATTTAAACATAATACACAACTTGCATGCAAAAGTCGACCTGAGGATTGGGAGAAGAGATGAGTGAAAAGTGTCATGCAGCAGCCGCCACAGTTCTCTCAACGGCAAAACCTGAGCTGCGAGTAGGAGGAGACAACAAGATGGGGCATAGGGAAACAGATCCTTTGCAGAGAATGCAACGCAAAAGGCAATAAAGATTGTTTCAGTTTGCTACAGTTTCCCAAACGAAGCGGAAATGAGAAGGGCAATGCAGAAGAGAAAAGGGGAGTCAATGAGCAGTAAAAAAACATGAGTACTGGAAGTGCTCCCTTGTCTGGTGCATTACACAACATATCCTGTTATAATATGGAAGCATTTTTTCTATTATTATTATTACTAATACTAGTGTATGTTGGCATTTCTGTTTTCAATGTGTCTGTATTTCTTCTTCTTCTACGTCATCTCTTTTAAAGAATGATGATAAATTATATATCATATGTGTTTATAATTTCAACACATTTTGAAAAAAAAACCCACCTTTGTATATTTTTGTGTATTTTTGAATGAAATAATTAAAAGCTTGATAATTTTTCAACACTGCAGTCAGCTGAAGCAAACAGTCCGCCCACAGACGGGTGTTTTAAGAATAATGCACACACAAGCAGTTATTTTTGGACTGGGCTGAATTGCAGCTGTGACCCCAAATGATGCAGTGAGATTAGCATACATTTAAATTATAAAGTGGAGGTGAAAGTATAGGTTTTGGTTATGCAACTCAATTAACAGGCAAGTGTCAGGCAAAGCCAGAATCAGATAGGTGAGCATTTTTAATACTCAGTCAATGTATGGTTTTTTTGTTACCTTGGGAACAGAAATCATTGCAAAACCAGAAATTAGATAAGGTTTTGTTTTCTCCTTCTCTCCCAGGGGTTTGAGGAGCCATGAATTTGCCATTCTGCAACCTTCTAAGCTACTCTGCCTTGGTTCATTTCTCATCGTCTTCCTCCCTCCTCTCTCCTTTCCCACTGATGGTTCTCCTTAATGGCATGTGCTCAACATGAGGAAAGGGGACATATGGAAATTAACGGTACTCAAAGTAGGCCATTAATTTTCCCTCAGCTTCACTGGCTTATTTACATCATTGAGATATGTCTTTGCAGAAACATCCATAAATTGAGACCTAATCAGACACGTTTGAAAGATTGACGAGCCATCAGCCAGCAGGGAGCTGAGTGTCTCTTTGATTGATCTGTTAATTTCTGCACCAAGATATCTTGTGTTTTTTGACCCACTTTAAAATATTGTGCTCTCTGGAATCTGGGGGATATGTACGTGTTGGAGGGAATCACGGGAGAAAATGGTGCCCTGTTGGCTTGATTTCCAGGCCCTCAGATTCCATCTTCAAGGATCGATTAAGCCTTTCTTTTGACTCACTCCACCGCTTTGGCGGCACTAAGTGCCTGATGGGAAGCTCAGAGCAAGCACTTGGCTTTCATCCTCCATTTTCAGAGCTAAATCCCAGCTTGGAAGTGCTGAACGTTCTCATTTATATCCTTACTGAGGTAAAAATGAAGGTCACTGTGCTCCGTTTCAAATTTCTGGTTTCCTCATGAGGGAAATTATTCTTCCCCAGCTCGCTGTTTCAGTGATGAAAGGGAAACAAATGCAGAATGAGGAGTCTAGATTACAAAAGCTGTTCAACTCAGTTTGCCCTGGGTGAATTATTGTGGAAAAAAAATTGCATTGCTACCTAGCAACATAGACACTTTGTACAGCTGCCCATTCTTTTGCATACAATGTTGGCAGCAGACCAGCAGATTAAAATTTCACTTTTTTTAGTGAAATATCTCAACACCTACATATCTACTTAATGGATAAGCAGCTATTCATGGTCGCAAGCCTTTTATTTTACTGACTACAGTGCTACACTAATGTTTCATGCATGGTTGAGTTTACGGGTAAATATCTGCAACACCAATAACATCAACTGTACTTGATTACTAAATGTTTGCATACTTAATTAAGGTGCTTACCAAGGATAACATTATGCCTGCTATGCTGTGTTGATTGAAATTCATGTCACTTTTGCTAAAAATAAAGATTAATGGGCTTCATGTGTAGTCCTCATGCAGAATTCCCTGCTAGGGTCCAGATTACGGTCTCGAAACAAAGGGGAGATGTTAATTTCCTCCATTCAAATCAGTTCCTTCTTCAGGGGTAAACATTTGAATTTTTCCATCAGGTGAGAAACAACAGACGCTGCAGTGTTTATTAACTGACTCACTTTAACCTACACTGTGGATTTGTTGTCAGATTAACAATTTACTTTTACCACAGCTCTGATCACATTCAATGTGTTTCACTCTTTTTCCCTTAAGCACTTTTTTCTCAGAGGTGTGATTTATTGCAGTAAGCCAACTTGAAAATAATCGATTCATGGGGAGCTGTTGTTTAAGAAAATTGTTGAGCTTCCTGATAGCAATTAAGTTTTTATTTATTCTTTAATATCTGCCTGTAAGGAAATGAATGGGATATTTATTGTTGTATTTAATTCATATTTAGGGTATCATGATGTATGTTTATTATGACTTATTTACTAGTGCTGTGTAGTGAGTTTACTTTTGGGTCCTGGCATTCATGTGGATGTTAAGTTGACACATACCACCCACCAAAACATAATTGCAGATCATGTACACCCCCTCATTTCAACACTGCTCCTAACAGTGGAAGCCAGCCTCCCCCCAGCAGGATTATGTGCACTGCAAGACGATTAATACCATTTGCAAATGGCTCGAGGAACATGAAATGAACAGAGAATTTAGGGTGTTGACCTGCCATCTAATCTCCTCAGATCCCAATCTAATCAAATATTCATAAGATGCACAGAACCTTGGACAGAACAGACCCTACCCATATAACCCACAGGATGTACTACTCATGCCCGAGTGCCAGGCACCAAAGGACCGCCTCAGAGGTCTCCTGTTCATGTCCTGACAGGTCATAGCTGTTCTGGTGACCTGAGAGGGACCAATTTAAAATCAGGCAGGTGGTTTAAATGTTCTGACCCATCAAGGTACTAAATTAATTCCCACAAAGCATGAATAAAGTAGTTCCTGTGGCATGTAAAGTACTATCTGCTCATTCGAACAATGATGATGCATCACTCACCAAAACCTTTATTTACTGCAGTCTATAAAAGAAACTTTGGAAAAATATCCCATGGCTCATCCAGCTCATGGCTAATCTAGAGTTATTTCTGAACAGACTGTAATTCAGATCACCAAAGGTTTGCATTTTTTTTCACAGCCCTATTGTGTTTGTGCTTTGACTGCCACTAATAAAAAAGAAATAAGTAGCGTGTACTGCCCACTCTAATGAAATATTTCTTGAGGATGGCACTTTCGATTACAGCATCCATCAGTCATTGATAAATTTCCCTCTTGGCAAGTGCTCATTACCAAAAACAACAACAACAACAACAATAACAAAAATAATAATACTGATAATGATAATAATAATAATAATGATAATAATAATAATGATAATAGGGTCATACTGTCCAGAACTCTTCTTAACAACAGTCAGCTTAGATTCAAAAGCCACCCAGCTTCCTCTCTAAAATTTCAATAATCATTTGTAAAACTGGGCCTAACAAAAGGTTCAGGCGTCAGAAGCTTTGAGAAAAGGATGACATTTGCGTAGAGCTCCTCATGTCCGTATCTGCTGTAACAGTGTTTAACTGCCAATATGACCGTGTGCGCACAGCAGTGCCATGGAGAGGAAAACACATGCAGGCACAGTTGGTGGAAGCATGCCTATTAAACCCGACTCCCTCCGAAACTGACTTCCTCATGTGAACGAGTAGCCAGCAGGAAAGGCATGCAGGGAGAGGAAGGCTCCCCGACGTCGATTAGTCGATTGTGGAGCATTTCACTTGAGCACATAAAGAGCTTTGTGTACACACAGACCTGTGTTTGGAGCTGACAACAACAACAGCAAATGTCACATAATGGAAGAGGATATGACGATGGCAACAGTGCCTGAACACAGATCCAAGGCCACCCCGCTTCACCTGCTGCTAGATCTTCTTGATGGATAACATCTAGACCTGCTTGCCAACACCAACAGATGGTAAGCGAAAGCAAGGTTGAGGTTGGAAGGTTGGAGGCAGGAGGGTGTCTTGCGGGGGGTTACTGCTGTCCGGTACACACATCCATTTTAACAGAGGAAAAGGCCTGGCAAGGATGTGGAGAATGAAGCCTGTTGGATGTCCCAGGGACTTGATTTCACACTCAACAAATGGTTTGAGAGCATTTTTACAGGCACAAAGTCTTTGTCAACATTTGGGATGTTTTGTAACAATACAACCAATACGTGTGCCAAAATGTGTGCTTCATTTCCCTGTCTACGCAGGCGGCACCTGTTAGCATGCTGGTCATGTAATTGCTAGTTGCTGTGAATCCCAGAGAACAAAAAAATGATTTGTTAGCTGTTTACTGTGCGACGATAATACTGTTACAGAAGTATTACCCATGAGACGATGCACAAAATACTGATGGAGAAGCAGTTATGTTTTACTTTTCAATTTTTCTATCCTCAAAATTCCAAATTGTGCTTCACAATCACTTGGAAAAGTCAAGAAGTGAAACATAGATGACGCTTTAGAGGTTTCTAAAGGAATTTTACATTTGAAGAGAGGTTTAAATAATGAAGTACATGTACATTGTTAGAGTATATAAATATATATGATTTTTCTTTTTAGAAAATCTATACTTCACTTGAGAAAAGGCCTTCTACTTTCACTTCACAACATTTTCCTTTAAAAAATTCAACTTTTGGTCCACTACATTAACACTGGACTCGTTGTTACTTATTGCAATATGAAATCTGATGCGTCAGTCAGCAATCATTAGCATTGGGTTATCTATGATGGAGAGCTCAGTGAACTGCAACTCAAGACAAGACGTGCATAGAAAAAACACACAAAATAAACAACTTAACAACACCTCCAAAAAGAGAAGCTCTGCAAGTAGCAAACATGACAATACATTTTGATGTTTCTTGGGGACTCTTAAGAGTGGACACATTAGATGTGCTCTCAAAGACAATAAAACTGGTTATGTGTCGACGTGGTGTCGTAGCCACTTTGTCTTAAGTCATTTTGTGAAGGATTTCTCCAAATATTAGCTAATTCACTTTCAAGTGACATAAGTGTGGTTTTCAAGTACATTTTACAGCACTGACTTTGGAACACTCTGTTCTTTTGGAAAAGAATGGTTTTCAGTAAATTAAAGAAATGAAACAAGAGCATTATGTATCGAAATTTTATATAGCAACTCAGGGTCGTTTTTTCCTCACTACATATTGGCGCTTTTACAGGTTTTTTTGATACTGACTCTGGATCATTGCTAAGCGCTCTAACACATTTGTCACTTCATATTGATGTGTCATCATTAATTGATAACTTTGATTTGATGATTGCTACCAAAAACAGATGACTTTCAACCATTGGGAAGTACAACCTGCTCAGCAGCCCACTAGATGGTGCTCTACTCTGAGGCCTGCTGGTTGAAAATGTCTCTTTTAGAAAGCATTTGGGCTGTAAATAAAATGAATGTGGTGCCAGTAATGAGCTAGACCAACTTATTTAGCTTTTGACTCAGTGGACTGGGATACTGGTGAGACATATCAAGCAATCTAACGGCAGATTTATTAGGGCTGAAAACTGCTGCAACATTTTCTCAGAGCTACCCAGTTGCCCATATCCTATGTTAAATTATCTCCAATTGAGATGAAGCACTTCCCTGACAGATGCCAGTCTAATTGAGAGTTGCAGCTGCAGTCGGTGGGTTCGTAATTTGGCTCCGCGCTTCTCTTTGCTTCTCTGCCTTACATGACACTGCAAAAACATAATGGCACTCAAACAGAAGGCCAAAGGCAACCTTTTTTTTATTGTCATTTTCTCCTTTCTAAAGCTGGTTAATGCTTCAGTGTGCATTCTCTGGTTTCTTATGAATGTGAGCACAGTGCCGTTCTCTTTGCCATCTCCATGCTCATCCCTGTCCGCTGAAACTATTACTGTGCAGAGTCCAACAAATAAGAATCATTATGGTTGGGGTATCTGTTAGATTCCATCAGGCCACATTTTTTATATATTTTTCATATATATACAATATGCTCCCGCTATGTCTGTATCTGTTCGTATTGAGACAAAACACGACAGATATTTTCCCCCTTTTCAGTGAAGGTAAACCGATCTGATTTGGATCTAGACTGATCTGATGTAGATCTGATGAATTCTGGTTTATCATAGTTGGGCTTGTGTTGGCCTATACTTGTTGATTTCACTCCTAAATCAGAAGTTTGAAATAAGGTGTGTGGGGGGATATGATAATGCTGCAATGGACAGTATGAGAAACATCATATTCATTTGGGAACAAAAGCAGTATTTATAGTATTACATCCACTGTCTGTTTTAAATGTCCAGCACAAATTAAACAACCCCATTCCACAGGAACCTGCTCACTAGTGTACTTATATAATCCATCCATCCATCCATGCTAATCCATTGCAGAGTTGCTTGGTTTGAATTTATCCTGGCTGGTGAGAGACAGGATTCACAAGTTTCCATCTCATAGGCCTACATCACAGACTATAACGTAAATGTCTTTTTTTTTTTTTAATCCCAAATGGGAAATACAGACTAGGAACATTGCCCTGATTCTGATGTTCACCTCTGTATCTGAAAAGGGCCATCTGTGGTGGAAACTTTTTCAATCATATGTGCTTAATTACAACCTAGACAGTTGTCTACTGGTATTTTCCTTTAATTCTTGTGAAAGTTAATCACCCAGTTATTTTTCAAAAAATAATACTTTAGTATGAGCGCAAAATACTTTTGCACTCATACTAAAGCAGTAAGTTTGATACATGGTTTTACTTTTCCTGGAGTACTTGGATTTGCAAAGTAACAATGATCTTACTTCAGCGGCTACTTTACCCACCAATTGCAACAAACAAGTGGGCTTTAAGTGCAGCAAATGACCTCTTCCATCATGGTTTGGACCTTCGAAAATGACTGCAGAATAAATAAAAGGTCAGAGGAGCTCTCTAAAGCCAGCGTTGCAAACTGTTAATGAATGTGATGGCCCCTGTCCTTGAACATGCTGGATGTTGTCAATAATAAGAAAGCAGGATGAGTAATATGGACAGACTCATCTGAGCTTCAGCAACTGAAGAGCTCGCCTGTCCATGTCACCAGTCTGATCAACACGTGCGGAAACCTGTCACAAGCACCTATCAGTCACGTACATTCTGAGATTTGGTTTGTGGAGGTACGTCTGACTTGAGGTGGGAGACTCACGGAAAACGTCTGGTTACATTTGGGTGAGAGACACCCTGAGATGGCATATCGCATTAAGCCTAAATGTTAGACGACAGACCGAGCCAGAGATGAAAACAGTGTGACGTGTATGTTTCCTTCCTACTTTAGACTTCTGAACATCACATTTTTGACAGGTAGCAAAAAGCTTTCATCATTTTTGTTCTGGTAATCTTTGCATGCTGCTTGGCCACAACTACAAAATCTGTCATTTATCACAAAAATATAAGAGTTGAAAGTGAAAACATCCTCTATTTTAAAAATGAAGATGTGAACAGAATTTAATCTATTTCGAGCATCTACTGCAAGGTGAATAATGTCACAGTGTAGACCCCTTTGTTTAATCTCTTGCCTTTATTAGTGATCACAAGGTGTTCCACGGAAGTATGAGAAAAGACGGTAATGGATCTTTGTTTTTTCAGCTAATATAAACTGCAGACTTAGGATGGTTTAAGTGAAAGTAAAGACACTGTAAAAACTTAAAACATCAAGTCAGCACTCTATAGCTTTCATTGTCATTCAAATTATCAGACAAATGAATGCTAATTAATGCACATTTCAGTCCTCTACTGTTTTGTACGGTTTATGAAGTAAAAAGTTGGTGGCGCTGATTATCCAGCTAGGTGCTGTGCTGTTAAAAATTACAAAAGAAGATGTGCAATTAAAAGCCTCAATAAATATGACATAAATAAGGATTTTTTGTCTATTTCAAGAATTAATTTGAAAGAAATTCCAGTTATCTCTTTGTTTTAACCAGATCTGATGTTTGTATAGATTTTGAACTCACATGCTTCTGAACTTTTCCGCTTGAGTCAAGCACAACTTTGTTTGTTTTCATTCAAATTTTGTATGCATGAATTGAAAAAGGTGCCTGGAAACAGATGGTGAATACTATAAAATATCCTGTGAAGCGATATTACAAACAACTTTAAAATCATATTGTCGTAGAGAAGTAAATTTTAAAGACATCACATGTTTTCAGTACAAATAAAAACATTTGACATAAAAAGGAAGTGTCATTTCTACTTCCTCCCGTTCCTCTCGGATATTAGCTCTGCCATCTTCAGCAAGCAGGGCTCAAGGGGCTCAGTCATGACATTACAACTTTATGGCATCAAGTAAGTACTTCACACCAAAGTGATCATAAATCATTGATACCATTGAGAGGGGGGAGTTTATGACCTTAACTGCAGCCCAACATCAGGGGGTGATTGAGATGTTTTGGCTTTATCTATGGGTCATCATTTTATACAGTCAATATACAGTCTTCTCTATGGTAATTAAACATTTATCATAATAACCAAACAAGTCCAAACAAGCATGTGGACAGAAAAAGAAAAACAGAAAAATCCCATTTCAATTTCATTTTATATTTAGGGTTGACAACAATTGTGGCAATAAGCTAATTCTGGGCTGTCAGTGTAGTTTTTCCTACAATCATACAAATATGACGTCCAATCCAACTAGACAATAAGATGTGCTGACGCCACAATACCTTAAACTACAAGCTGTTGGGATATAAACGTTATAGAGTGCGTTAGGTAGTAACACAGCACTCACAGTCTTATCTTCAATGCTGGGAATCCATTTGCTATCCCCCTCCCTCCCTCCTTCCTCCGCCCTCCTTCCGACCTTGTCATATAATGGAGTTGTGCCATCTTGTCATTTAAAATTGGACAACATTTGTCCCTTATGGAGCCACTGTCTATATAGTGAGTAATATTGCAGCCCTGAGAGCTCATCTCATCTTCCTGACTGATTTTGGCAATATCATTAAAGGAATGTGGAGACCGATCTAACATCACCTACACTCCCACTCTACAGTACAAAAAACAACAACGCTGTGCTCAATGAAAAGGCTATAATACAGGTAGTTGTTGTTGCTGTAAAAACTTCTTCTGCACATTACTTTTTTTTTTACAAAGAGCCTGGAGACATCCCACAGCTTGAGCTCACAAACATCAATTTCTTGTCCACGCTTTGAAGCCAAAAAAGCAAGTCATTTTCTCCGTCATCAAATAAGTTTTGTCCCAACTGTCAGAATTTCCCATTGCACAGTTTTTTGAGTTAAAGCATTATATTCATAAATGCTGCTTAAGGCAGGACAAAAGACTTGCTCAATCATACTCATGATGTTCGATGGCCCATGCTAAAAGATATTGATCACTGCAAAAAACCTTCCAAATTTTGACAGTTTATGAATGCTGGGATTGAAAAGCTCAAAGTTTGATAGAGTTGCATTTTGACCATTTTAACTCTTGAATAATGTTCCTTGAAAAAGCCCATGTGTCACATGGGTTCTGACTCTGCCCAGACTCTTTAAAAGACTATTGCTGCATTCATGTGATGTCGAAATAACTGGAATTGACGTCTCTTCCACCAGCAAAATTCCCATGATCTACCTCTTATGTCGGAAAAACAAGAGATAACTCTATAACATGAGTTGCAAACTGGACATTATAGGTAAATGCAAGAGACATGGGGGCAAAAGTCAATGTTTAGTTAAATGTAATGGCAAATATTAAATCACATGTTTAATAACATTTTTTTTTAAATCACATTTGTCGTGAAATATTGTATTAATGTTAACTGCTGTAGACTCAGGTTGACCTAGATTATCCTAAAAATGTTATTTCTTTTATTTGTATTTTATTTTGTTTTTGTTTTTAACATAAGAACTCATAACACACCAGGTAAAACAATTTCATACTATATTTTAGATTAGAGTAGTTTTAGGGAATATTCTGGTGCAGCAACAAGTCTTTAGTCTAAAGATTGCTAATATAAAGCACTTTTAAATGCTTCATTAAAATGCAACCCACCTTATTTGAACTGGCTGTGATGTTCCCACTTTATGACCTCAAAGCACATAAAAACAACAAAGTCGTAAGAGCAATTTTGCAACTCAGAAACACAAAACCATGGTCACAAATGACGACTGATTCTTTTCTCTTTTGGTCACTTAAGTTAAAAAAAAATGGACCCATTTTCCACAAGCCTGCTGTCTTCTGAACATCCTGATACTAAAATGACATTTTTCAGACAAGGAGGAAATTAAATTTATTCAAGAACTGTCTGCCTCAGCAATACTTGGCATGGCTTTTATTTTAACTTGTATAAGTAGCATTGTCATTGCTTTGTAACTGTCATGTGGTTGTGCTCTGTACAAGTGGCATCTACAAGGGACATCAGTCTGTCCTGGGAAGAAAGTTTTTTGGGTTTTTTTCCTGTTGAGGGTTTTTTTTTTTTAGTTTTTCCTCACTCGGTTCGAGGTTCTAAGCATAGAGGGTATCACATCTGTACGGTCGAGAGATATTGTCATTTTTGATTTTGGGCATTACAAACAAAATTTAATTTAATTTAATTTAATTTTCCATGTCATTACCATAGCTTGTAATGCAGTATCATTGTCCTATCGACAATCCTTGCTAACATCTACAATGCTGGGTGGTTTAGGCTAACTTTGACTTTGACAGCAGAGAGAAGTGAATGACAGAAGGCTGACCTACAACTTTGGATTGTGGAAAAAAAAATCCAACAAACTAAGAAGATGTTTTTTTTGCTGTTTTGGTTACTTCTGCATTAACAATATTGCTTTTCCCTGGCATGAAATCAAATGCAGTATCTCAAATAGTACTGGAGAGGCTTTCAAGTGGCCATATGTATCCCATGACATTTATCCCTTAATGAGAGCATGAGAGCATTTCTGGTGAGAGCATTTTCTGTCTGCTTGACATTGACAGTAATTTCTAAGTGCGAATGATTAAGATGCTCATTACGCCCTGTTCCGGATAACAAGACATTCTCAATGACTCAGATGCTTGGGATGTAGAAAACATTCTGTTGATCTGTTGTTGTTTTTTTTTTCTTTGCTATTACATTCAATTTCATTGTATTTGATTAAAAATACACACACATATTTATATATATATTCAGCACTTAACATGACTATTGTGTCTCCCTCAATCATGGACAGTCTACGATCCAATGAGTGTGGAGGTATGGGCCCAGTATGGGCCCAGGTACCACATTTGGTGAAGGAACAGATCCTGCTTTGTACAAAACTCATTAGTCACACCTCACACGTAACATTATGACATTATATTATTTATAACAGTAACTTGAGCATGGTATACCAACAAGACTCCATAAATGAGACACAAACAGGGGCATGAACATTCATATCTACCCCGACTAATCAATACTATCAAAAGATTGCTTTTGACTAATGACAAGTCTTGCTAGTAGTAGTGCAGCGAAACTCCATTGACAACTTCTGCCAAGGAGGTTACTTTTCATAAGTATATAATTTATAATCTATAAATTTATTTTTGTTTTTTAGCAACATTATGCAACAAATACTGGATGTATGTGCATGTGGTGGGTCTCGACCAAGCTTCCGTTAAATTTTGGAGGTGATCAGATTAGGATCCAAATCCATGAATTTTTTAAAGGATTATTTCAGGAACATTGTACCATAAAGTGGATTGAATTTTTTTAGGTGGTTACCATGATCCAACAGACACGCTCAGCCTTGACAGAGGTTTGTGATCTCAGATTACTCTAAATGTAATAGTTGCTACTCATCCAGTTGGCTTTTTGTTAGAATTTCTCCTTAACTTCGATTTTTCTTTAAAAAAAACCCTAGGTCTTTTATTTCTGAGAAGCTTCAGTTGACGCTGCTTGTAGCCTGCCCTTCATCAACAGTTTCACAAGTCCCCAAGAACTAATAAAAAAAAAAAAAAAAAAAAAATAAGAGGAGAAACACGACGAAAGAAAATGAAGAGCAGTATGCCAGAAGGTTTCAGACACTGCAATAGCCCGTTACCAATGACAGCCCAATGTAATTCAGTCCACTTCACAGACACCGTGGAGCACTTAGTGATAAAATATGCACCATCTTCACACGGTCCAGTCTCTGGGACAGCCAGCACAGAAAGGTCGTCTAACCTCCATACATCTCTATGTGACAGTAGAGTATGACTAGGTGCCAGAACCACATCTCTCCAGGGAAATCATTTAGTCGGGAACTCAGGTCCCACTCACAGCCTGCTCACTGCTGATAAAGGGGTCATCCCGCGCCAGAGACTTGTCCTGCACCCTCTCCTCAAAAAGCCCATCAGCCATATGATGATTAACTTGGAGGAAAAATAAAGAGAGATTAAAGGAGAAGAATATCATAAAATAAAAGGAGAACCAGGCTTGTGCGGTGCCTATGTAATCACACAAAATGCCACAGTTTTAGTGACTGAGATACTATGACTGCCTTTGAAGGAGCAGCAACGGGCCATGGCTTTGATGTGGGATTTTCCATTAATATAATATTTCATTTACCTTCCTCCAAGTCACAGCTACACTCATCAAAAGCCATTCCTGCCTTGGACAAAGTACATTCATTGGGATATTTATTCAGGAGGATGAAAATAATAAGCCTATCCCGTTAGAGCACGCCATGCTAGGAAATTTCAATTTGCACCATATTGAAACTAATTAAGCTTTCAACATTGTCATTCCAAAGATAGCTTTCTCCATTTGGTGATTCATTAAAAATATGTTGCAGTTAAGATGATCCATTATGAGCTTAATTATGGCATTAATGCTGACAAATCCACACACTGCAGCAGGATATAAAAGGGAGAAAAAAAAAAAAATACTGCTTCCCCAAAATCGTAGGAAACACTCTGGATGGGGTTTCGAGGCTGAGCCCAGTTTGACTTGAACAGCTGATTATAAGTTGGTCAGCTGTCACACGCTTGTTAAAGTATGCATGCTAACCAATAGTAACAATACATCCACCCTGTGCTAATAGGAGGCAGTGAGACATCAACAGTTTGTTTGTTGGTTTGTTTGCATCATTTCTTCTGTATTCACAGACAACATTAAATTGATAATCTGCCATTATCTGCATGGTGGGCCTGAAATAAAAGCTGTGTACGTGGGAGGAAATGCCCATTGTGTTTAATGACCTAATTCCCAAAGGTGTAGCAAAGGGATGGATGGGAAGAAACGTTATCACAAACACACAACCAATTAACAACAAGCAATTTAACCCCTCCTGCTGAGGGAGACAGCATAGGTTAAACACATGAAGAAGAATCAAGGACCTGTGGAGTGATTAGAGTTTCTTCAATTGTATGCACTCGAATTTGCAGCTGCCTCTACCCCCATACTCATAACCCCACAAAGAATGAATGAGCCTCTGGGATTTTAGGTTATGACATTGCTTTTGTTCTAGCAATAGAGTAACTTCTGTCCGAGAGTTTGGGTGCATGGTTTGTGACCTCGGCAGCGGATGGGGAAAAGACACAATTATGAGGAGGTGTCGAAATCAGCCTTATCGCAGTTCAGTTCTCCTTCAAGGAAAGATTAGGATTCTCTGAAGAGAATGTATGCAGCATGTGCCCAGCAACTGAGCCACATTAATGGGAGTCAAAAGAGTATTTAGGCTTTGGAGCAGTTCAGCCCCAGGAGAGGAGCCCAGGCCTAGCATTTGTTAATGTTAGGGGCAAGGACACTTGGCTCGCAGCAGAGAAATGTTTGAGGAAAAAAGACCGCATGTCAGAGCATTAACGGCATACATAAAGAAACAATGGACTTAATTTCACTTAAATAGATTAATCCTTTTAGCTTTTTTGGAGATCAGTGTACCACTTAAAGAGTAAAACAGTTAAAACAGTTTTCATGGATTTGTTTATAGTACATATTTAGGGGTAGGTTTGAATTATATATCGTCAGTAAAATCCCTGAAACCTCAGTCAGGGCACTAAAATAGTTAGAGGTCGGCTATATACTTAGACTGCAGCCACATCACACAGCGGTCTGATGTCATATACAGTGTATATATAACTTAGCACAAACAGTAAGGAAATTTGTGTTTGGTCGATCACTTCTTTGTTGCAACAAAGCTTCTTGGCAATAAGTCTTATGTCGTTGGAAAGCCTGTTTATTGCCCTTTTAAACGGTGCCACATTTGTAAGGAAAACGCATTTGTGGGATGAGCAGCAGAGTTCAGTATGTGGGTTGCGCCCATGAAAAACATGCCAAACCTTCTCTGCCAAATGCCAAACACCTTGTTCTGCTACTGACTCTTGTTTGATGTCGTTTATGGGATAGGATGATTGAAGTCTGAAGAAACAAGACATATTGGCAATTTAACAATTTATTCATTTAACAAACCGATATAGTAGCCGACTGGATGACGTCGCACCAACCTGGCGCGCGACAATTTTTAAATAATAGAACGAGCAGGCTTACATACAATGTGTTGTATCACAACCAGTTTGCAGGAAGGACGTAGTACCAGATATGCAGAGAGCAGGGTACGAAGGCCAGAGACTGATTGGCACACAATGTTCAGAAGGGGACAAAAAGGCTGAATAGTATGGCTATGACAGGCATGGCTGTACCTGCCGATGGTCCTGGTCTGGAAGATCAAAATGAAAAGTTGAATTCATGAATTTAATGCAGCTAAAGACTCTTTACAGCCACAGCTTCACTTGCTTTGGTATAAGCAGTATATGGAGACTTTTCTCAGCTAATGTTAGAAAACTTCCGACTATATGGTTGTGTGACTGGCGTAATGACTCGTCTGTGCTATGCTGTTAAAATGTGCAAAAGATTACTGGATTCAAAGTCAAAAATGATACAAATACATTTTGTTGAAGTTTAAAAGTGCTTTTAGGTTTTATAGCTTTGTAATGTAAAGGAAGACAGACTGTAGAAAAACATCAAAGGAACTTGTTTGAGTTCACAATTCTAGTTATCACATCCACATCCAAGTACTCTTCACAGTCTGAATTTCGAATGAACGCATTCAAACTTATTTATTTTAATAAAATTACTGTATTTATTTTAATTTTTAGTCCACATTGACCTCTGCTGTGCTGGCAGTCTGAGGAAAAATACAAAAATTGCCAGAAAGGTTGCATGCCTCCATGCATCAGTGAAGTTTACATCCATGTCTGGCCAGACTTGTATAATATATGTATTGACTGACAGAAAGCTTGGTCGCATGGAGCAACCATAGTTACCTAAAGGTCAATATCAGCAAAATCAAAGAGCTTTTGCTGGACTACAGTGCTTCAAATATGGAGATTGCTGCAACAAAACAAAATAAATTTATAAAACATGGATTTTCTCTTAAACCAGAACAGTTTGTGTGAAATGTTGATAATTATTATTCATATGTATCTGCATAAATTCGTGAGGTGTGACCAAAAATGGTTAAATAAGTCAGGAGTGCTCTTAGGAAGAGGAATGATTACACCTAATACTTCATGAGCCTGTTAAGAGTCGTGGTGCTCGGATCCTTATTGGCCAGATTGTGCCAAAGTCCTGGTGTACCTTTGTTTTGTTTGTTTTGTTTCTTTGTTTTTTTGAACACGGAGATCCACAGGGGCAGATAATGGGAGCAGTTTTGTTTTCTCTATATATGCTCCCACTTGGTCACGTTTTACAGGGATATGACACTTCATTCCATTGTTACACACTGAATATCACCACATAAGGACAATCCCCAACCTTCACCAGCTTACAGGAACCAAAACCTGAATGTCTGCAAATTAATTTCATTGGTCTTAACAATCCACATTACAGTAGTTAGTCATCACTTGGTCATTTATCAGTCAAGGTGCAACTACCAGGACCTAGAATCTGCACTTACACTTTACACGCAGTTCTGAGAAAGACACTGACAAAGTTCTACAATCATGTTATTATTTTTAGAATCTTGCCAGAATATGATAAATGCTCTGACGTAATGAAAAACCAAAAAAATTCAGCTTTTTTTACATTATGTCTGGTCTTTTAATAGGTGATGACTCGCCATACTCCAAATAAAACACAATGGAGCAGCGAACCTTCTAACTAGAACCGAAAAAACAGAACGCATTACTCTAATTTTAATGACCTTACTCTGGCTGCCAATTTGTTGAAGAATTGATTTTAGGATTTTAGTCATTACTTTTTCAGACATTCATGGCTGGGTCCCAGAATATATATCCGGAACTGATTTTCCCTTCCTGAACTTTGCCCAGCCAGGAATCATGGTCATGGCATTGAGACTATACTGCAGATGAATATGCAGTTAAAAATTCCCAGCACGTAAAGTGTGACTGAAGGCATCGTGGTGTTCTGTGAACCTAAAAGGTCATTTGATGACATCCTCTCTACATACTAACACGGCTGTGACCAAATAATTGTCAGTGTTACAGTCACAACAATGTTAAGTTGTATTAGTGTGAATACAACTTGTCATTCCAATCAATTACTTACTAATTAAAATAATTGAATATCATGGAAAATTGAAAGGACAATTAGGTGTGTTGTTTATTGCTTTTGCAGTCACGCTTCCTGAATTCTTTTCTCCGGTGGCAGTTACAGGGTTTGTAAAGCCATCCTCTATTGTCACGAGAGAGTCTCCCTTTCCAGGCCCTAGTATTTACAGAGCATGTGGTATGCAATGAGAACTTTATTAGAGCTGTTGCATTGATGCTTTTGCTTGGTGAAATAACATATCCAACACTATAATATTCTACAGCTTCGTGCAATGGATAATGGAAAATCAGTTGAACCAAGGTTTTACTCTTCTATGATTGTTAGTTGTTTGGCAGGATGTATTTTAATCCTTTTTTGGTTCCATCTGCTGAAGCAGCAAAGTAAAGCTGCATTGAGCTTGACATTCATCTATTGAATTGTTTAACAAAATCAACCATAATCATGGCAAAAACAAGGGAAAAAACAAGACGGGGTTGAAAGTAAAGTGAATTGTCCTTCAACAGTGAAAAACAAGCTGCTTGTTAAACCACAGTGTACTCTAAGTTAGATTTCAAATGTTACAGGTTTTTTTTTTTGCTTTTGTGCATGGTGTAGTTCATGCTTCACATTTCCTGCCTTAACAGATTCATCCAGTTTGAGTTGGAGGTGCTGAGCCAGCCTAAAAGCTGCATGGCATTCTTGGTTATGTACAAAGTCGAATGACAAAAGCATTGCATATATAATAGTTATGGAAGAGGAAACAGACAACTTCACTGCATTAAGTTAAAGAAAAACAAGCGTTGAGGTGTTCGCTGTAAGCCTCCATGTCACTTTGCCATTCATGCTGCCACCAGGCTGGATTTTTAACACCAAAATGTAGGCTTGGTTCAAATTATGCTCATCAACAAAAGCAGTGTGTCAACTAACTGCAACTGTAACTGCAGAACCAAAACAGGAAGAGGTATGGTTCTCTTTGTTCACGATCCTGCATGTAACAGTGGAACTAATGGATCAACTGTGGAAACTCCATCCTGCAGAAGACAATCTAACAAGGTAAAACAACAACAAACAGATGGACTTTCATTTAATGGAAAGTGCTTAAATGTTGTGTAAAAATCTGCTCCCTTGTTGATATGTGCGTCCCTGAGTCGTAACACATGAGCACAGCAAGCTGGGTGACTGACCTGTAACCGTGTTAACAGAGTTTCTAATATTTCAGGAAACAAATGTGGATGCACATTGAACCAACTGAGGTTGACAAGAGACAGATGTCCTTCTGTTACTGTTAGCGTGGTCTAGTCCATATGCCTTTGTGTAGACCACAGTGTCTTGGTTAACTCAAACTTTATGATCAAATGACCATGTTTTGTTTTACGTCTGCAACTCTGTTCACATGGCAAGCTGCACTCACGAATCTAATTTCAACAATGAAGCCTTAAGCTGCATAAAAAAGACCAAATGTGTAATGTCTACAAATGAACCGCTAATTTAGTATAGCTGCTTCCGTACACCTTCTTGTATGTATTGCTAAGTTCTCCCTTTTTGGTTCCTTATTGTTCATTCTCCATGCTTGCCTTTAATGGAAATGCAGTGAAACAATAAGTAAAGAAAACATGCAGAGGAAATTCTTGTTTATGTGATGTTCCTCTTGACTAGTTTGGATTTGTTTGCCGGGCGCAGGGCGCAGGGCGGATGTCCTGGACATGCCAACCTGGGAACATGTTGATTCCCCATGTAATTACATTGTCTACACATGAGAAGTGAAGATTTAGTGAGAAGCTGCAGAACGCTAATCATTTTCACACAGCAGGCCAAGTGCGATGCCTGACAAAGCCTCCATCTTTAGAATGTGTGTGAAAGTAGCTATTTGAGTAGGAGAACAAGAGAGTGAGGCAGGGAAAGGCATTACAGCAGATGGTGTGATGAGGCATTCATTGTGGAGTGGAAAATATCGTCAAAGAACACAGCTCGTTATTTTCAGCTCCTTTTTTCTGTTCCCTCACTTTGACAGAGGATCCTTTTCCTCCTCATCCTTCTATTTTCTCATATTTTCTTTATCACATGTGCCATTTTCAGCTTAAATGCTGTCAATGTCATCTTCTCTGCAACTTGTGTGCTGTGTCTCCGAGGGCTCATTCGGAACCCCGCAAAATCATTTTCTCCATCACCGATTGATTCTCACTGAGATCGTCCCATTTCTGACCTGATTACTTTCACCGTGTTTTAAGAGGGTTTAGTGTCTAAGGGTTTAAAGGGGTTATAGTTAGTGTTCAAACTTAGTTTGGCTTCTCACATTCCTTTCCAATCTTGAGTTGACAATATGTAAAATTTTGAGATTTTCATATTGAGAGATGTGCTGCACAGTCCCTTGTGGGACTTTATTATTACTATATTTTTCAAACCTGGCTAACATCAGCTTTCAGATGCCTATGTGATCAGTGAAAATACTTTTGCTTATGATTAGTTTTCCTTTTGTCATTCCAGTATAATGCCGTGCTCACATCATAGAATAATCAGCAAGGTTCTGGGTCAGTTTCTCCACTCCCGACAATCAGGGGGACATTCTTGACCAATCAAATGGCAGACCATCCTCTAGTGTGAAGGGTTTTACATATTCAGTCTTACACCTCCTGATCTGCTCACAGACTCATCAGGTCCACCCCGACATGTTTGATATAAGAAGGGGTCAGATGTAATGCTTGTGGTGCACGAGCACTTCCTGGGGAGTGACACTCCTACATCCGTTTTCCGAACTGTCACATGATGCAGTGATGCTGACTGTGAACTGTGTGATGCAACACAATTTATAAAATCAGTCAGGATTTTAAAACTTTTGTTTGCTTTTGTTTTGTTTAATTCATTTGTCACTAGCCTAATTTCATTCACCTTTGCCTAATTAGCCTTCTGTGTATTTAGTCCATGGCTGACTAACACAGTTCGTGGTGTACACATATGCAGTAGGAAACTGTTCAAACTATTGAGATGGTTTTAGGTTTTGAAAAATGAAATTCTAGTGTTTCCCCCTCTTAAGCTCTAAAACGTTATAAATTTACATTTTTAGGATTTTCACAAATACTGTCAAAACATTTTCCTGATTAATTGAGACCTAACTGATAATGGGAAGTAAGCTGACTCATAGCTGTACTTTACTGCAAGAAGAGAGAAGAAGAAAGAGCTGTGATGTACCATGTAATGGACAAATTAAAAATCCTTGTGGCCTGGCTTTTGTCTGCCATTGTTGCTAAAGATGTCTGCTGTTTCTGCTGCACCATTAGTGTAGGTTATGGCGATCTAGCTACCCCAGCAGACGCTTGTGTTACAGGCTCTCCCCTTGTGAACGTTAAAATCAAAAAACAATGAACCAAATGTTCAGTAAGTTTTACTTTTAGTAAATGGGTCAAATCTACACCATTTATTTTATCACCTAAAATTTCTCCCAACTGAATTTAGCAAAAAAAAAATTGTATACAAGAAACAATATGGTATTGGCCAGTTGTTGTGACCATTCAGGAACTACAGATTATGGAACAAATTTTGCAAGGTAGACTGGTCAGCATTTGCTTTAGTTTGCATATTTTTTATATTAAAATGATATACCTGTTACAAGTTGTCACCTCTTTTATGCATTCTACATGTGCTTCATCCATATTCCTTTCTGTGATCCCACAAGCTTACATGTTTGTTGGCAGTTTGATGTGTATTTCTCCTTCATTTTGATTTTTTTTTTTTCTGTTACGATTTTTCTCAGTCTACTTATTCCCATCTGTTACCTGTCTATGTTCTTTGTCTGTCAGCTTTGCTATTAAAGTGTGCTTTTAGTTTTTCTTTTTCAATCTGCCGGCTTGAGTTTTGAATTTAGGTAATTTTTTTTTTTCCAAATCTTAAGAGTATATAAAAGTGAGAATACAAAAAACTGATAGAAAACAGGAACATAGAAAGTAATACAGATGAACAAAAATGTAAATAAGCTGACACTTGAAAATGGTAATATGGCTGTATATAGACCTGCCATTTAGATACTATGGATCAATATAGTATTCAGTAGGCATTAAGTTCTGTATACTGCTCCTAGTAGTAGTATGCAGTATGAAAATGTTAAATCTTTATCTTGCAGTATACCAGGCCAGGTTGGGCATGTTTCTGATTTTGGAAAGTGCTAGTAAATATTAAATCTAATTCCAAAACAATGTTAGTGTGTAGGATCCACTTATACTCTAAAAAAAATTACAAATGTGATTCAATGGATTTTGCCACATTATTTTAGTGTAAATTTAAAGGGTTGAGGTAATAAAACTGTTTGGTTAAGTTTATACAGACTATAGTTTGCTTTAAACCATTCTTTCAATTTTGAAACAGCACAACTAGTGACAAATATAGAAAAAAATAAATCATATCCATTTAATATTCCAAGTGAAAAGATGACCCAGTGAGATGATGAAATGTGCACCAGAGTCAAAACACCCTGTGACACAGGAGGTAGGACGTGAAATGTCAAGTTTCTAGGGAGTCCGGTGACTTCCTGGAGCTTCTCAACTATGTAAATGATGGAGGAAAGGTTCAATTTGTAATCAATTTTCATAAAACTCCTGATAAAGTCTAATTACAATAATGTGGAAATACTGTAGATCTAATCATCTAAATGGGCAACCTGCTTATTGCCAACATGTCCAGTTGGCAGATCAACACTTCAAAGAAAATGTTGGAGAAAAGTTTAATAGAAACATTATTAGGTGAAATCTGAAGCATCACCTGAAAATAAGAGCAATAGTAACAATAATATCAGAATTGGCCATCTTCTGATTTTTAATTAGTACAGGCATCAGATGGGTGTGGTGATATTAAAAAGGCCCCTAAAATATGAATGTTGGCATGAATGCAGATAGAAAATGTAATAATATATCCACATTTGGTGGATTTGTCCAGAAAGTTTCTTGCCTTTTGCAAAACCGCACTTGAGGTGATGGGCAGGTTTAGTGTCCAAAGGAACTTGGAAGGATCTGAAAGAGATTAGAGACTCCAAGGTGGTGACAGGAGCGAGTGTAGCCAGACATCATCTGATGGTAGTGTGTAGGATGTCTCTGGTGGTGAGGAAGAGGAAGAGAGCAAAGGTGGAGCAAAGGATCAAATGGTGGAAGCTGAAAAAGGAAGACTGCTGTGAGGACTTAGGGGAGAGGTTGAGACAGGCCCTAGGTGGTTGTGAAGAACTGCCAGATGACTGGATAACTACAAGAGGACTATAAAAGGATTTGTATCATTTGGTGAGGCAGAGTGATCGAGCTGGGAAGGATGTGCGGCAGGTTAGGGTGATTAAAGACAGGGATCGACATTTACCAACAAATGAGGAGAGTGTGCTGAGAAGATGGAAGGAGTACTTTAAGGGGCTGGTGAATGAAGAAAATGAGAGGGAAAGAAAAGTGGAGGAGGTGGAAAATGTAGAACAGGAAGTTAGAAAGACTAATAAGGATGAAGTGAGGAAGCTTTGCAGAGGATGAAGAATGGAAAGGTAGTTGGTCCTGATGACATACCGGTAAAGGTATGGAAGTGTCTAAGAGAGGGGACAGTGGAGTTTTTGACGAAACAGTTCAACGTGATCTTGGACAGTCAGAAGATGCCTGAGGATTAGAGGAAAAGTGTACTGCTGCCGATCTTTAAGAACGAGGGTGATGTGCAGAGTTGTTGCAACTACAGAAGGATAAAGCTGATAACCCACATGATAAAGATTTGGGAAAAAGTAGTGGAAGTGCTAAGAAAGGAAGTGATGATTTGTGTGAGCAGCAGTATGGTTTCATGCCAGGAAAGAGCACTAGAGACGCCATGTTTGCTTTGAGAATGCTGATGGAGTATAGAGAATGTCAGAAAGAGTTCTATTGTTTCTTTATGAATCTAGAAAAAGCCGTATGAAGAAGTCTAGAGTGGCAGATGTAAGACTGGTGTAGGATATGTATGAGAGCAGTACGACAGTGGTGAGGTGCGCTGTAAGAGTGATGGATGGCTTCAAGGTGGAGGTAGGACTGCATCAAGGATCGGCCCTGAGCCCTTTCTTGTTTGCTATTGTGATGGACAGACTGACAGATGAGGTCAGGCAGGAATTTCCATGGACGATGAAGTTTGCAGATGACATTGTGATCTGTAGTAGGAGCAGGGAGCAGATTGAAGAAAACGTGGCAAGGTGGAGGTTTGCACTGGAAAGACGAATGAAAGTCAGTTGTAGCAAGACAGAATACATGTGTGTGAATGAAATGGAGTAAAGTGGAACATTGAGGATACAGGGAGTAGAGGTGGAAAAGGTTAGAGTTTAAGTACTTGGGGTCAATTGTTCAGAGCAACAGGGAGTGTGTTAAAGAGATGAAGAAGTGAGTGCAGGCAGGGTGGAGTAGGTTGAGAAAAGTGTCAGGAGTGATCTGTGACAAAAGAGTAGCAGCAAAAGTTAAAGGAAAGGTTTGCAATAGGCTAGTGAGACCAGCAATATTCTTTGGATTGAGGAGGTGGCACTGACAAAAAGACAGGATGCAAAGCTAGAGGTGGCAAAGTTAAAGATGTTGAGATTCTCTTTGGGAGTGACGAGGATGGACAGGATTAGGAATGAGCACATCAGAGGGACAGCAAAGGATGCACATTTTGGAGACAAAGTTAGAGAGGCCAGATTGAGATGGTTTGGACATGTGGAAAGGAGGAACAGCGGATATTTTGGTAAAAGGATGCTAATGATGGAGCTACCAGGCAGGAGGCAAAGAGGAAGACCAAAGAGGGGTTTCACAAATGGGGTGAGGAGAACAAACAGATAGTTATTGTGAGAGAAGAAGATGCAGAGGACAGGGAATGGTGGAGGATGATGATTGGCTGTGGCGCCTCCTAGAAATACTCGTTAAAGCCGAAAGAGGAAGATACATGTTTATGTAGGTTTGACCAGCCAATTATGCCGAATACAGTAACTAATTCTGATTGGAGGAAAGTTATATCCATAGCATCCAGTTGAAGGCACAGCCTGAACAGAGAACAGAAAATATGGAGATCATATGCAGCGTTAGAG
The DNA here is from genome assembly GCA_001698575.1 of Mola mola. NCBI lineage: Eukaryota > Metazoa > Chordata > Actinopteri > Tetraodontiformes > Molidae > Mola > Mola mola. Next base: position 12,531,437 of record KV751346.1, read on the forward strand.
AGAGAAATGAAACGTATCTGGTACAGCCGTGATTAGTGGCAACCTGCAGAGTCATGTATCTTTATGTGAAATAGATATTTCACTGATATGTTTAGATATTTCTGATGCCATTTCAATGATATGAAATAGCTGACATGTGGCTGAAAATATAAATTATGCTCCCTGGCTGGTCTTAATGTATAATTAACATTTAACATTACAAAGCTTCCTTTATTTAGTTTAAAAAGATTTAGGGTTGGACCTTCACTTGAATGAGTCGAGGAACATTAAAAGATGTGAACTTAAACCATACATACGACGTTAAAATGCTTCTATTTATTGTGTCATTTTCAGGAAAATTCCTAGAAGGGCATATTTCTGTTTACCTTATATATTTAGTTCATAAACGATACAACACACCAACCAATCAACAGTCCACTTGACTTGCATGTCCGAAGAGTCAAAATTCAACTCAAAGACAGGAAAATCCAGAAAGCGTCCTCTGTATCTGCCGAGGGTTAATGATTCAGTTTGCAGTTTGCTTGTCAAATCTTGGTGATAAAACTGATCTGAATATAAACGGATATGATGAATGATTTAAACCGGTGAGATTTAAGCTACGATCCTGCCGTTCTAACCTTTCAGCAAACCAGCACAGCCAACCCCTTTAGCAGAGTTAAAATTGACTACTTTCATGAATGATGCATGAATGCAATGAATTTAATCAAAATGCCATGTCATAAATAAATAAGTAATAAAAAAGATACAACGTGCATGACTTCCATTAAGCAATACTGTTACTCTGTCGCATATTGGGCTGATTCAAAGGTCAACTTCATTTTCCATCTAAAGGCGATGAAGAGATGAACATTTGCAGAAATCATCATAATCTCATCAATATTATTAATACGATTTTTTTTTTTATTATTATTTGCCTAATCAGATCTGCTGGGTGATTGCTGTGTTGTATTTGAAGAGGAGCATATTTATTTGACCCATAGAGAAATTGATCAATTCAAATGTCGACTTAAATTTGTGTTGCCTGCTCTCTTTTCATCAATGTAAAATCTGCATCAAACACACACACACACACACACACACACACACACACACACAATGAAGTAGCAACAAGCTACAATCTCATAAGACATGAAATAAGTCCTGGCTAATATCCCCACACTGTAAAACAATTAGACATTTTATGGAAATCCCAAGGAAGCTGCTTACTCTGCACCATTGAAACTAAATCATTGTTGCAAGGTGAGCAACAAAAAGTCACACAAGGAATGGGTGGCAATATTAGAAGACAGCTAAGTAAAGAATCCCTTATGTCTGCAGCTTCAATGAAAATAATGTTCATGGAGCAGCAAAAAGGACGGTAGCTTTTTAATGTTGCTGGGTATTTGCATGCGTCTTTGTTTTCCAATGATTAATCCACTAATACTGTGTATTTATGACACTGAGATTACAGCTGCAATGGCCATTTATGTAACATTATTCTATTACTCGCAGACAGCACAACACATCACTGTGTACCCAGCTAGTATGACTGAGAACTGTATGTACCTGGAGAAAGGGACCTAAAAATCTGAAAATCTTCTTGTACTATTACTTATCCATTTAGATTGTTTTGTGAGTTGTTAAGGGTTGGCATTGTCAGCAGAGATATCTCCGATATTTCTAATGTAATGTAACTAGATGGCTCTAAAGCAGAAGAATAACCATTTGAAAAAGTCTACAGTGGTACCTCTTTCTAAGATTCATGACCTAGTTCTTCAAGTTACACTATAGATGTTGTTGTGAACACTTTCATGTTAGAACTATTTTATTTCTGTTGTATGAAAGAAGTGAGGATAATCATAACTGACCTTATTTAAAGAAAGACATAATGTTTACATTTCACCTGCTTGGCATTGCTGTCAGAAACATCTCGTCCCGTGAGCAGACCGAAGCCGCTGAACTTTGTCATGTAGCTCTCACAAAACGTGATTAATGGCCCATAATGAGGAAACATTAGCAGCATATCAGGGCCCTGGTAGCTGCTTTTTCCCCGCTGAGTACACTGAGATTTAATAAGCAGTGGGGAAGAACACAACTAGAGAGTGATGTTTGAGATGGAGCCAATTTGCACGTCAATGGTGCGGCTGTAACTGGGATAAAAAAAAAAAGGCATTGATGAAGTGGCGGGGGAAACAGAGGGAATCAAGAAGCTGCTACAATTTCCATGTTTAATCAAAGTGAACCTTATGTTTGTGTATGGAGGCGCAAAACACACATGTCTGCGTGTGTAAGCAAGTGGTAATTAATGGGTAAAGCTGACTAATTGACTGACTTATTGATCAGCATATTAAACCGTTAATCCAGTCATAGTTGGTGAAGAAACAGAGCCTCCCACTCGTTATCTATACTAGAGCTTTCTTGCTGGACTCATTGAGTGTGGGTGCCCCACATTCTCTTTGACAGAGATTTCAGGGCTTCTCTCAAAGGGCCAGTGGATATCAATGCAGCATGCCACTACCTGTACTCTCATGCTTCAATAACACCTTTAATGGGAGCTTTAGCCTTTCCGGATTAGTGTGTGTGGTCATGTTCATGCAAACAGGCCGTACCCATCAGTGGATTGGTTGCTGAGCATATCCCTCTACTGTCCATTTTTCAGCCCTTCACCGTGGTAGATAATGTCACTGCAGTGCTTAAACTGTGTGGTGCTCATGCAAGGAATAATTACATGTGCTTCACTTTGCATGGTATAGAATTAAATTATATTCTGCTGAACATAGTGTGAGGTTTTTCTAAGAATGCTTTCATACCAATTTGTTGATTTGGTTTACCATTTTGGTTTGTGTTCAAACCAAATAACACAGACTAAGATTCAAGGTCACCACAATCTTTTTTTAACCACTTCACACTTTCTGATGTATCAGGGAAATCGTCAGTCATCATGAGCTGATGTGCATGGATGTTCCTATGGTTACCAATTAATTTGAATAAATACTGACTGATGCAGCATTTGCTGATTGATTGGTGTTGTAGGGTAAAAAAACAAAACAACAACAACGACAACAAAAAAAGTAAATCCATTTTTTATTGTTTGATCCTCACCTGGCAATATGTGCACATCTAAATTCCTTTATTTGAACTTTCCTCGCTCCATTCTTGAAGTGAGAGTTTTTCTGCTGTGCCAAATTGCATGGACTCCCAAAGGTCTTATTTCTGCTCCAAGGAACAATGCTCAAGGAGACTTTTACCGACGCTCTCCCTTACTGGATATCAACTATTGATTGGACACTGCAGCTGATCAGTATGATCCCATTCATCACAATACCAATATTGAATTTCATAGAGTGAAGACCAATAATAGATCAAACTGAAGTGTGTTACTTCCAGGTTTAATATTTAGTTTGCTGAGTCCTCATTTAATTTGAATGAAACTTTCTTCACTTATTTGAAAGTTTCTTACTTTTCATGATCTGTTATTTCTGCCATTAATTTTTATTCTTGATACATTTACAGTCTGAGAGAGCATGAGAGTCCGCCAATCAGCAAAACACACTTTCAATGTCATTTATTATCATTTCCAGTTTGTCAACATTATGTTGATAATTCCTGAAGGTTGGGTTTCATGCATTCCATGACACATTTAACAGAATAAATAATTGCCAGTATTCAAAAAACATTATCATCATATCATATTGAATTGTTATCATATAATAATCAATTCGGCATCAGTTTATCAATAAAAATGCACATAATGAATCAATAATTTAATGACATTCTGCCAGTAGAAGTCTCTGTACAGCCCTCATTATAAGCACAGACTGCAGTGTTTGTTAAACAGGTAACAGAAAGCACTGCTGCTCTGTACTGATAACTGACTCTTTAGTAGACTTTATGCGTCCGGATAAGACATGAAGCGTGTGATATTGGTATCTGATGACCTCTGACGGGAGCACGTGAAAGACAAACTCCATCAAAAGTATTTACAGCTCTTAAAGCCGAGAGACAGCAAATTCAGCTTTGAGCAGCTCCCGCTTGCATTAGAAACGTTTCACAAGATGCTTCAGAGGAAAGGACATCTCATTTCATTTAAAAACATCTTTACTCGTAGCTTCACTCCCCGCTCGGTTTCCTTGATCCTCTAATACTTCCACAGTAGGAAGGGCTGAGATGCAAGGAAAAGGCACAAGTGAGGGAAATAAAGATGCAATTTAGGGGAACTAGAATGTACCCAATGTGTCACCACATGCATCTCCACAGATTGCCAGATATTGGATGTGGCTTTACTGCTCTGTATGCAAATAGATTTAGTTATTTAACTGTCAACAGGCTGGGACAAATTCAAACAATGTTTGCTTTTTAATTAATTTAGTCAAAATGGTGAAACCATTTTAATCAGTGGAATAACACAGTAAACAGCTCAGTATAGCATTGCTAACCAAGAAGGCAGTAGGCAATTAAGTTTTTTATGTTTCATCTCACTCCTCAACTCTGAAAATTGTATGAGTTTTGTTTAAGGCAGCCCGTGGGTTTTTCAGTTATTAGTTCAACCGTGATATCGTTTGAAACAGTGCCATCACAAATATGTGCTTTTTATCTTGGCTGGTGAGAGAGCCTAAACAAGCATGTTGGGAGGCGATCAGTATGGCCAGTGATTCATTTACACACTGCTCACATAGATCCCTGGCCACCTTTGCATGTGTCTTGAGCTATGGGGTCTGTAGTACATTGTGCATTCACACCTGTACTTCGAGCAGTCCACCTGCAATCAAAGGTCTGTACTTGGTAGCAGTACTGGTGGTTAGCGACATTAGCGATGTAACTTTAGGGTTAACCCTGGGTTTTTAATGTTATGATATGGTGGTATGATATGATATTATGTAGTAGAAACTTTCTAATGGAAATTGGAATATCCAGGTGTGCAGATGTAAATCTGCAGTTTTAAAGCGGTTACAGTCAGTTTATATGTTTTCTCCACTGAGCATAACACCGAAATGATTTATGTCTCCCGTCTCAATTACAACAAGCTTCTCTGGATTTAAGTTCCACCACTTTTGAACACAATCATAGATGGTTGGACATGATAAAAAACAAATAATTTTTTACCATATTGTGTGCCAACATTTTCAGCTTTAAATACAGATAAACACATAAGATAACCCTTAACTATTTCTGTGGACTGGAAAAGTTTTTCAGATGGCATCACCTAGCTCAAAAGGTAGCATTGCACCCACCTTGATGCCTAGAAATAAACCTCTTGTTGAGGTTTCATCAGCATCAGCATCAGCACCTCACCATATATTCTGGGCCCTACGTAGAATGAGGAATCGTGCTTTTTAGAAATATACTGTCATACGGTCAAAGTCTTGCCTTGCTTCTAACATTTTCGAAATTCTCTACCTTGTTAAATAAACTGTCCTGGGATGGGAGTATTGAACAATAGAAATTGAAAGAAAGACAACAGTGAACTGAGCATAACTGAACCAGTGTTTCTCACAACTCATTCAACTTCTCAAAATCTCACCTCAAATGAGCTCACTGGGGAAAAGAAACGAAAGACAATCTAACAACAACCTGCTGAGATGTGTTTCTTACACCCAACAATGTAAGAAGCTTCTGGATTGCGCACACACAGAGCAGAGGAGTGAGAGAGGGGCAAAGGGGAATCCAACGAGGATTGCATGGAGGAGTGAGGAAGAGTGAAGGCAAACTAATCAGCTTCTGTCTATTCATTTCTGACACATTACTTAACAAGAATTGACAAGCTTCAGGAAGGAAAAGGAGGATTTAATTGGCGAGGCAACTGAGAATGCCTCCAAGAACATGAATGATTTTGATAGTGGACAAAACACTTTTTTTTGTTCTAATTTAAAAAAATACATACATTAGAATTTGCTTTGCTTTATTTGTGCATTTCAAGCTCAGCAGTGTGTTGCAGTTATTTCCCAAGGCTGTGCTGTTTTTCGCAAAACCAGGAGCTCATGAATGAGCAGCTCTAATGAGATGAAGCCTCCTCAAGCACCATTTCCACCTCTTGTGAAACAGTTGAATACAAAATTGTTTGCTATGTAGACTCATTCATCTGCTGTAGAGTTACATTCTGTGGTGAATAGAATAGAATGAATAGAATAGGGCCAGCATCTAGAACACCTTAATTTGGAATCTATGCAGACACTTTGTAGGCCTATTTTATTGTTTTCCCAGCCAAAACTCAAAAGAAAGGAGTGGGGCTGCTGCCACCTCAAAGGTGAAGATACACTGACATGATCTTTAGGCGGGCGGCACAGTGGTGTAGTGGTTAGCACTGTCGCCTCACAGCAAGAAGGTCCTGGGTTCGATTCCTGGGTCAGGGCCTTTCTGTGCAGAGTTTGCATGTTCTCCTTGTGCCTGCGTGGGTTCTCTCCAGGTACTCCGGCTTTCTCCCACAGTCCAAAAACATGCAGACTGGGGGTTAGGTTAATTGGTCACTCTAAATTGTCCGTAGGTGTGAATGTGAGTGTGGATGGTTGTTTGTCTCTATATGTCAGCCCTGGGATGAACTGACAACTTGTCCAGGGTGTACCCCGCCTTCACCTGAAGATGCTGAGATAGGCTCCAGCCCCCCCAACAGGATAAGGGGTAGAAAATTGATGGATGGATGGATGGATCTTTAGGCTTCAAAACAGGATAAGACAGCAGATAAAAGTGTTTACTAAAAATGGCAAGTCTATGACAATGGGGTGTTGCTGAGAGGTGGATCAGGGAAGATGCTCCTAATTCTGAAACCATCTGGATGCACTCTGAGGAGTTTCCAGCATCCATTAGAATTTAAAAGTTTGTGCCTATGATTGATTGGCAAGTATTTCAGATAAGGGGAGCACTTGGGCATGCAGTGTTGGCAGGTGGTGATGAGGCAATCGGGAATCTCGTCATGAAGCAGACAGAAAATGCTCTGGCATAATTGCTGGACTGACTGAGGGTTAAAAGAGCTTCAGAGGCCAAAACAATTGCAATTTTTATTGACACAGGCAGCAGTCAACACAAATGAACATAGAGGGCATTTTTGTTGCCATAATACTTCAATCAACATTGATAAGGAACCTACTTATTTTCCTTGAGTCCAAAAACAATAGACAAGGTGTTCAGATCATCTGGTTTTACACAACTGAGGGACTGTGAATTTTTGCGACATGGATCATTTACAGTTGCAAACTCGACATGTCTAAGGGCCAGGGGCCAATAGGGTGCTTTTTTTTTTATATGGACTGTGGAGCTCCAAGAGGGCACTTTATCACATTTGATCTACTAAAAGAACATCCTATGAGGCACTTGATGACATTTTATTCACAGGAAGGGCACCCAAAAGAGGGCATTTTATCATGTTTAATCTACCATAGGGGCATCCACGAGGGAAATTTAACTTTTTCTTTTTTCTTTAACTTTTCAAATGCATTAGCACCAGGTCAGCTGAGTCTTTTCTTGAATTTTGTGAAATAATGTTGTAAAAATGTATATGTGATACACCATTAAAATAATTCATCACATCATGTGATGAGTTATGAGACATGAATAGCTGACAAGTTGTTTCTTTGTTAACCTTGAATGAGGCCTTTTTTAAACTTTATCCGAGATACAAAGTTGGCAAAACCGTAATCCTTGAAATTTATCAGCACAGTTTAATTAATTTAATTATTAATGGCTTCTGCAAATGAATGTATAATTCATGTTAATGTCACACAGTTCAGTTGGTTGGAGGAACAACAACCATACCGCGGCGCATCTGATTTTGCACTCTTTTAATGGAACTTAATGGGCTGTGTTCAGGTGGTGATATTGTAGTTTGGTTTTGCTCAGTGTGTGAGTGTGTGAGTGAAAGAAAGAAATACTGCTAGGTTTGGAAGGTTGTGATGTTTATTTCAGATACTAGGGGAACACTCCATGATTCACTGAGCTTTCTTCTCTCCCCCCTCTGACTCCGACTCCTTCTCTGCTCCTATAAATGTCCATATCCTTACACTAACTTTACTTCTTCCCCGGAGTCGTTGTGCTTTACCATCCTGCAGGTTTTTCTAGGTCGTGGTGGGAGGTGCTGCTGTGGTCCTGCCTGATGCCCCCTGGCCACATTAGGAAAGGAGATCCTGTGACTTGAATCCTGTGACTTGGATCCTAGGCTGGATTTCCAAGTGCAAATCGGGACCCACAGATCACAATGGCTTCTGGATCAATAGACTACACCTGCTTCTGGACCACTACACTTCACATATCCCTGGATTTACAGATTCTACATACTCTTGGACTCAGCAACACCCAGATCTTCCTACATGGAGTACAATGACTCCTGGCCCAACAGAGTCCACCTGCGTCTGGATCACTAGACTTTCCATACATCCGGACTCATAGAATCCACAGACTCTGGGACTCATGGATGTTTTATGCATTCTAAATGAACTGTTGTTATCATGTTTTTGTGTTCTGTACAAGTGACATTTATTGCACGTCTGTCCGTCCTAGGAAGAAGGATCCCTCCTCTGTGGCTCTTCCTGAGGTTTCTTATTTTCCCTGTTTAGGGTTTTTTAAGTTTTTCCTCACCCGGTTCGAGGGTCTAAGGGCAGAGGATGTCACATCTGTACAGTTTGTTAAAGCCCAGTGAGATAATGTGTAAATTGTGATTTCGGGCTATACAAATAAAATTTGATTTGATTTGATTTGATTTGATACATAAGGAGCGCCAAGCCAAAATCATTTCTGGTAATTAAGGTTGTGTGTTTGGATCAAATACCAGAAGAGAGCTTAAAATATTTCTTTACGGTGTTTAAACCTCGAAGGGAAGAAAAAAAAAAAAACTCTAAGGTTAATATGTGCTAGTAATTTATTGTGAAAGCTCTTGAAGTCAAATGTTTTTTGTTGGAATTATGCATTGCATTTAGGTCACTGATGTCTTTGTAGAGCAAACCAGTCCAGTTAATCTGCATAGGCACAGGGGAGAGAAATCTACTAAATGGCAAAAAGAAGGTTATGGCTATGCACAGGATTTGATTTTGGCTCCCTCGCTTGCCGACTGTAGCCACTGATGCCATGCTGCTTTTTATAACTCCGACTTATGTTGAGCCAACGTTCAAAAAGCCTTTTTGTCAGCTTTTGAGTGCTCAAACCTGCGCGGTCAAAATACAAGCGTGACTGCAGGGCTGATCTGCAAAGACATTATTTTGCGTCAGTGACAGCACCATGTCAGTGTCAACTTTGCCTTTACATCTTTCAAAGCAAGGTACAACAGTGGGGAGGGCAGATGTCTTGTGCTTTGTATCCTATTCTGCCATCATCAGTGTTTCCAGGTGGCAGAGATGAACTGGGAAAAGTAAACACATGCCAGCATAACCAATTTAAGTTAGAATCATAGGAATTCAAACAGATAGGAGCGTATTTGCAGAGTCTTTATTCAAACACACTGTAGAAAAGAGGAGAGAGGCGCTGTGAAAAGGTATAGGCTAGGATGCATGATAAAGGCTGCCTAGGTCTTCGTTATTAAAATATACAGCAGATGCCTTAGAACAACAACCTAGTTCTGCAAACTAGGCTACGCTAGGCTGACAGATAGAACAAGAAGAAAAATTGAGAGTAACAAGTAGAGACGAACTGGCAGAGGCAAGCTGGATTTTAATTGGCTGTTTGTTTTTCATCAGTCCCAGAAGACACAATATTTATGAGTCTGATCTTTCTGAGCTGCTGCAGCATAAAAAGACAGAATGGTAGGCTGTGACACACAATGAATTGTCTCACTTTCTCTTGCAGTGGCGTGACATTTAGTTCATTTTGCCAAATCTATTTCACTGTTTGAGCACAGCTAAGTTTAGCCTGAATCGGGTCAGAGTAAAGCATCACCTGTTGCAGGCACTGTTACGCCAACACAGTTTTGAAAAGTGACAATAGAGAAATAGATGTTGTCAATCATTGGGGGGAAACATTTAATAATCTGTGTGAAGAAGAAAAGTGTCATAACTTGCAGTTAATACATTCCCACTCTCAAACATTGAATGTAAATTGCAATTAATTAAAAATTAATGTTGAGTGGGAGTTAATATTTATAGTATTTGTGCATGCAGGATTAGACACACTATACACTGTATGTAAATATGGACAACATGAGACCTCCTACAAAGTGAAGCCGATGCATTACAATCGGCCCCTGGTGGCTGGCACCACTATAGGTACTAAGCCCCTCCTCCTCCTCCATTATTTCAGTTAAGAATTGGGTCAAACTAAAAACTCGAAGTACTCCTGAAACATTTTTTCTTAAAGATCCAACCCGTCATTTTATGTAGTTCCTATCACGCCGTTTACAGTATGTTAAAGTGTTCATTCCTCTGATCACTTTTGTTTAATTAATTATTTGATGTTATAAAAGAAGGGTGAAAGCTGAGCTCTGCTCACAATTGGGTGGGTTGGTCCATTGGCGGAACTTGATACCACAGCTCTGCTTCCCAGTTTTTAGTTTACAGAATCCTGCCCCAAATTACGTTTCTAATGCAAGATGGCAGTACTCATATCCCAGATAGTTTGGCCTTATTCTTTCTACAGTGGGATCAAGTGGTCCATCTTCAAATCAGTCATGATGACTGACACAGAAAATTGTCCACATTTCTGGCATTTGATGCTATAAAGAGGCGTGAAACATCACTGTTGACAGCTGAGCCCTGTTCGCAATTTATATAGGGGCATATGATTCACTGTGAACTCTGTATGGTGGCAAAACAACACAATCACAATTGTGCAAACTTTGGCTCCAAATGACATCAAGACTTTGGCTTAATTTTTCTTCAGTGGGGGGAAGAGAAGTTGCTCTGTCCATCTTATTGTGTCTTAATGCTCCCAACTCATCACATACAGCAGTTTAGTCAGTGGCCCTATGCCATAAATTATAACATTCTACTGCACTTTCACTTCAGTTTTGAAAGTGCTGGGCTCTGCTATATTTGGGTTGAAATAACTTGCTAAATAACTAACTTTTGTTAATGATGTACAAATCATGCATTACGTAACCTCCGTTCAAAAGGTTTATCACACAGAACTTTAATCTAACCCATTCGTCCACCCATCTTCAGTTTCTTTCTCTTTAAACTCCCACACAAGTGAGGGAGCTCTAGAAATTACTGTAGAGGTTTTAAACAGTATTGTATTTAGGAGTGAAGGGCCACAGATCAAGCTACTGCATTTGACATGTGAGAAGCTCAGAGGTGTAGACAAACAGTACTCTACCACAGTTATAAAGGGATGAACTGATATGTTCAATCCACCATTATTTGCATTTCAATGACATTTTAGAAGAACTGACGGGTCAAGTGCAGACAAAATCAAAATTATGTACATCCAAACCAAATGCTGGGAATCAGATCAAGATATCCTCAGAAAAGGCTTACGCATTCAAATACCTGGACAGATAAGCTGCTATGGAATTATTGATGAAGTTGTGCACTGCAGATGCAAATGTTTGGCTAAGCTGACCTCGGGTTAATCCGAATTTGAGAGGTCGCTGTTCATACCTTTCAATGCAGAGCAGATGATTCACACTCTGGCATACCAAAAATACACACAGAGCAGCCTTATTACCATGGTTATGTGCTGTTGCTATTTAAATATCAATAAAAACATGAATCACTCTTGTGTCTGAGGCAATACATAAATACAATTTATTGCAGAACCATCATATCTTTTGGTTTGATAATATTAAAAACACTAAATTTGTTTTCCAAGCATTCACTTGATAGGTAATCACATTTTCTTATCTCAACCAAACTATATTTGCCCAAAGAGGATCCTAAACACAAGGTCTGTCTGGAGTTTTCTTATCAGACGGAACCTTTAGGCATGTTTAACTTCTTACTTTCACTGGTAAGACAGAAGAAATAACGTACTGATGGGAAAAAAATGGCAAACAAAACTCCCACACATCCTCCCACTAGCAATACCATCTTCAGACGCCCACGGATGCTGTGACGCAGTCTGCAGGCTCACTTCTGCAGACTTTCTGATGTAACTAAATAATTCTTGACCTCCTGCAGAGTCGAAACAAAAGCGCTGTGAGGGTTCAGCGCACAAGACACTACTGTGGGCTTTAGGAGGTGCAGCAGAGAATGCGAGCAAATGGAGGAAATCTCTCGTGGCGGACGAAGGGAAAGCTTTTCCTTCCACCTCCTGGACACAGTAAACAGCCACACACATAAAAATGCACCCAGGTAGTCTTAAAAGGTGGGCTTTGATGAAGTTACACCTGTTTCTCATGCCTTGGGGGAAGAATGGACACTCGAGTTACAATGCCTGAACTCAACCACAGCGTGACAGATACAGTATTTCCTTGGGGCAACCTTCCCTGAATTTCCCCTTCTTAGTTGCCGTAGTAAGCAGCTCCCCCAGTGCCACATATTTCATCAGTGCGAACCACGCTTCACTTCAGGCTGAACTCTTTCACATGACTCACATGTCTCACAAATGTTTAATTCCTGTTTCTCGGGGCGCTAGGAACCAACCCAAAGAGTCAACAACAGACCAACAACAACAACAATGAAAGTACCTTCAGCTTTTTTGGAAAACTTCACCACAGCTAACAGCCTAATGTGTTAGATAACACCAGGTGGACTGATATAATATTAAGGTAAATGCACTAGCTTAAATTTTATGTCACTTGATTTTGCAGTATATACTTTAGTGGCAGAGAAGTGTTAAGGATGCTATAATTTTGATGGCCTGGAAGGCTATCCCATCCTCCTTGATAGGCCTTTTCTGCCAGGTTCAATGGTTTTCACCTTTTATAGAGCAGAATTACTTCCCACTGTCAGTGTCAAAATCCATTAGGACATGTGCTGTAGATCCACGTATTTGATGTTTTATTGAGGTGTGTCTGTGGTGCAAATCAAGAGGAAAAGCAGAGGATTATGCGAATGACTGCTAGCTTAGGTTGGAAAACTTCAAGCAACATACTTTGGTACCTTGTTGCTTTCGCTGACCTTTTTTGTGTGACTTACCAATACAACCCTCTTAATTTATTGCTCACCACTCAGTGCTGTTATACTTAGTAGAATTGTTAACGTTTGATACCTTGAAATGAATTGCCACTTTGTTCGAACTGTACCATAAGAGAGTTTTCGGTTTGTTCAGGTCTTTAGGTGGGCTATCTAATATTAATTGTGAAAAAATATATATTTAAATATTATAAAGCTTAATTTTAATATTAAATCAAAATGTTTATAATTTAGCCATTAATAGTTTGATTATGCTTGTTTTAAAACTTTGCATCAATGAGCACTATACGAATTATTGTCAAAAGAATATTAGATTAATTACTTTTCACAAAACGAATTTTGTTGAAACATCAAAACGTCAAATGATGCGATAACATCATTTTATCAGGCCACCGGTAAAAACAGAGGCAGCAGAATTAGACTTGTCTGATAGAACATCAATGTAATCCTTGTCTTAAGAGCAGCCACGAATGCTCAGAGACGTGTGAAAAAGAGATGTATCGGTCTCAGTGCCGAGTGGAGGCAGAGATCAACAATGAGCATGCTGCACTCTGGGCAAGCTCCGGGGCAAGTGCATGCTCCTCGTCAGGTGTGATCACACACTAATATCTTTTACCACAGCCTGCTGGGAGCATGACAGCAAAGCAGTGGCAACTGTGGGGAAAAAAAAAAAAAAAAAGAGACTCATACGAGGCTTCTCTGTGCACTGCCTCCCTAAGCTGCTTTGGTCTACAGCTTTGCACTTTTTCAAAGTGCTGGCTTGCGCCATGGATGCGAAGCTTGTCACTATGGGGCCAGCAGGCTGTCCAGGAATATACATAGTGAGAGACAGACAGAGAGAGGGACAGGTATAAAAGGAATAACAGCGAGAAGATCGCAAGCACCTTTAGTAGCCAATGGGCATTGGTGTGTCCCAATAGATAGAGAATATAGACACAAACACATACACGTGCTCCTCATCTTCCAAAACCCCCTCTGGCCAAAGCTCCCAAGTGTTCATAATTTGATTTCAAGATCTGTGCTCGAGCATTCACAGTGCATATGGGTGAGGCAAAACGAGCAGCAGTCTTGGTTCTTTCCCGCATCTGTCCTCATCATTCACGTTTTCGCTGTTTCCCTCTTCATAACCTTGCTCTTTGCTGATGCTGACGAGATTAGAAGAAACGAGCCTATTCTTATTTTGTCAGCGAACTTCGCGGTTAATTTTTTCTTTATCTTTCTGTTTGCAGTGTACTAGGCCACGGTCTCACTTTCTTTTCTCAAAGGATTAGACATGCTGAGCTTTGAGGGCCTTTGCATACAAAACGGCTGGGGATAAGAAGAAAGAGACCTTAGTGTGGACTCCAGTGCACTGATTGGATATCAAACATAACAGAAAATCAAAACACAACAAATAGGTTTATGTCTGAAAGCTGCTCATTAACTAAGTATAGCTGAAGGAGGCCATCCAAACCTTTGGGCACCATTATGGGCAGACAATTCATGGTTTGGATAATGCCTGTAAATAACAAGGCCATTCAAGCTCATTTTGAATCACTTTCATTATGACATTGCTTAAAAAATATCATTAGAAAGTTATTATTTTGTTCAGTTTTACTAACTTTAAAAAATACTCAAATACTGTATTGTTTTTTCTATTTTTGACAAATTAAGAGGCACTAAAATAATGTTGTTACATTACTTCAATGTGTAAGAATACATGAAATGTTATGATATAATGCTCAAACAGGGGAGTGGAGATACACTTTAATATTGCAGTGGAGAGCTGTCTCCACTGCGGAGCTAGAGGAGATGAATCTTGTGGGAAGAAGCAGAGGCCTGACAATATTTGATGGAAGCTATTGCGATCCTGCGCACAGAACTTCATTTCCCCCTACTTCTTTGCAATGAGCCTAGCTCAGGATGCCAGAAAATGTGGAGGAAAAAAAGAAGAAGCGCTTGAGTAATCCCAGCTGCCAGGAGAAATTGCCCCGAGGTGTTGAATGACTACCACCCAGTGGCCTTAGCATCCTTGGTAATGAAACTATTTGAGAAAACAATTTAAAAAGCTATTCTCTGCAAGACTAAAAACACAATGGCTTCACAGTTTTTTTCATGGGTGGGGGGGTGCAGCATAGGATGGCACTTTAACAATTTTGAAACTCAACTACAAACAAACAGAGGGAGCAAAGACAAATGCAAGGTTGCGCTTCATATTCTTATGCTCCACCAGACGTCTTCAGGGTTTCTGTGCCACACTGTAAAGGTTATACAGTGTATGAGTGAATGCCCAAGGCAACTGCAGGGGTGTTTTATTAAGTTTCCAGCTGAATACAGGTGTGCGAACAATGACGTTGCTGATTGTTATCTGGATAGTTTGCTATTAACAATTTCCCTCTGGGATAAATAAAGTATTCTGAATCTGAATATCATAAAACTTTAAAAACCACTGATGGAGCTAAAGGCTTTTGGAGGACTCTCCCTCTGCTGCCACTGCTGTCGATGGCTTCAGTCAGTAACAATTTCAATTGTGATTTGAATTGAATTGTTACTGACCAAAAATTTGCCAGGGAGGCTTTTACCCATTTTTGGACTATGTTGACCTGCTCTTTGGAAACCTAAACAGTACCAACAGAAGCTTAGATACCTTATATCTTTGTGCTCTGTGTTCTATTACTAGCTGTGGAAATAATGTGCATCACTGTAGTCTGTATCATTATGCTAATTGGCCATCGTTACATGTCCATGTCCATGTCCAAGTCTGTCGTTATGGTCACAACTATTTGACTGTTGCGTACAGCACAGGGTAGTAGTAAAAATAGTCAAATAATCAATTAATTGGTACACTGCTCCTTCTGCTTAGAATAATTTACAGGAAGACCTAAATGTCCGAGTTACTCTCTATGGTAGAGTTTAAGTCAGTTTTGAAAGATCACAATAACACTACTCTTGGCCAGTGTGATTGCTTCTTATTCTTCCAATTCTTCTAATACACTCTAAGAAATTATGTTTTATTATGTACAGTACGTCTGTTCTCTTTACTCTGCATTATGCTTTGTTGATGTAGAGATAGTGTTTCTGCTTGACCAGGTCACCTGGTTTAGTAAAGGATCTATGAAGAGGAGCAGAGATAAAAGAGGGCTGACAGAATGTGACTGAATTACATGATTGTGTGAACGAATGGAGAGAATATACTTATCATCATATCATGAAAGCCCTCTAATGCTGTCAACAATTTCCAGTCTCGTCTAATCAGAGCTGATTTTAGAAGGCATTGTCATGGATCTAGTTGGTTCGCTTAGTGCTCATTTCTCATTTAATATTTGAAGTTCCTCAGTGGGGACCCCTGCCACTCTGTCACACTGGATTTTATGGCTTCAGCAAAATTCGTTCCAGTAATGAAAAAAAAGGTTATTTTTTATTTTTTATTTAAAAGTTTTAACTGTGCATATGTGGACTGTACGAGTTCAGGGCTGCTGGTTTATTTGTTAGAATGTGAATACAGGTCGTCCTTAATGTGGGTTTGAGTGAATAATGCAAAGTGACACAGAAAGCCGTCCCCCCCCGTCTTTCTCTCAGCCCAACAGGTCGAGAAGATGGCCCCCCCACCTAGAGACAAGGTAGTCCCAAGGCTTTTCAAAGTTTTTCCTCACCACTGTCACAATGTGCTTGATCGATGGGGAATGTTGAGTCTACTGTAAATTAATTGATAACAAATAGTTTGCCTTAAACATTACAAACCAAAGCTGTCCCTCCTGCACTAACTCCACTTACAGATGAAACCTCACTAACAAATCAAAATGTCATTGCAGTTTAGACACTGGCTGACTGACAGACTTTGTTTGGTTGTGTTAAAATGCTGCAGCAGTGGGACGTTCGCCGCAACACAGCCTCAAGGTGAAGGTCACGTCCGCATTAGATTTTTTGGGATTGGAGAAAGGAAACGCAGCTTCTCCAAATTTGTTTTCAGACGGCTTTTATCCAAATCAAATCCCTGTCTTCCTTCTTCGGCAGGTGTGGCTGAAAACCTGTATCTGCAGGTTCGCAGCTGAGGTCAATTGGATTTCCATGAACGAGCGAGCAGCAGTTATCAAATCAAATAACTGTTGCATCTGGGGTGACAAACAATGATTTACATCGAGCCTCTGAAATGAAAAATGGACAAATGGACAAATTGAGAAAGTTAATTCGTCTATAACACATCATTTTTGTACAATTTTGACGTGATGATTTCAGCACGTTTCACTTTTGCCTCATTTATTCAGTTGTTCAAAGAGCACACTGCTTTTTTGCAATCCCGTATTTTTTATAGAGATTCCAATTATCTCTACTAATGTGTCATAACAGCTTTCTATTGATGGTACTCCAACAGCCATGCTTAAACCGTTCCATTCAGCAATGCTTTAAATAACAGCAGTTCTCTGTTTAATTGCTATCTTGGAGTTATAAAAAGTCCGGATGGGAGCGTTGGTAGGTGGAGTAAAAAAGCAGTTCCTTCTATTTTGTTCTTCATTGATGTACTGTTTGTGTCACATAATACAATGCTGTGGTCAAATACTTCCTCTGTGCTGCATCTCATGTACCATACTGTTTTTGTGTTTGAGTTCTCTTTTTTTTTTTTTTTTGTTTTTTTTTTTTTTTTTTTTTTTTTTTTTAACCAAACATTTTTGGCCCAGTATCGTGTGTGTTAAAGGCTTTGAAGCAGCTAAAGAGATTATGGATCATGCTGCCTTGAGCCTCAAGTCTACAGCACTGTCTGAATCACCCAAAAGCATTCAGACAGAGAGAGTGCCACTTTAATGATATCACAACACAACCGGATCTGAAAGATCTGTATCAATAGACAGAAACAGCAAAACAGAACATGGTTTGTACTCGAATCGAATAAATCCTAATTAACACATTATCATCAGCATTAAACAAATAGGCCTTTAAGAATTCAACAGGTAAATACAGCCCAGGCCTGCATGGATTTGAATTCAACATCAACCTTGTAATAAAGGTAATCAGTCCAATTTGGACACAATAATAATACTGAGGTCATAATGTCCCCTCAGCCATAATGCAATCAGCAGAGTGTGTGGTGTTCCACGCAGCTGACAGAGGGATGATGGAGCACCTTTCTCGGCTTAATCAGTGTAATTTTGAAAATGTAAATGGTGAGATCCATCATTCATGTATGATCAGAGGTACCTACAGCAGTGCCATGTTTCATTATTATGGATGACTGACTAACCCCTCCCTTCTACCAATGAAATCAGACCACAATGACACACAGCAGTCAGGCCCCCTTGCTCGCCACTGTGCAACCGATCTGCTCACATGCTTCATGCCTGGTTCTTCAAAACAATGGATTATCCATCATTCCAATAACATCCATCATTTCTCGTACCAACACTGACATTTTGGACATCTGAAAAGGAATTTATAGTGAATTAATTGGTTACAAAAACCATTTCAATGTCATTAAATCATGTGCCCACGGCACGGAATCGCGCTGACCTCCGTGCAGCTGCTAGTGTACAGTCAGTGCTCAGGCGCTGATCCCGTTGTTGTGTGGCGCCATCTGTATAGCTAGTCTGAGTAGCATAACATTGCACCCTTGCAAAGTGATTTTCATAGCAGTGGTGCATTTGAGAGAATGGCTGCTTTTTATTTGCCAGTCCTGTGGTTACAATTTACAAGCCATACAAAAAAGTCTCAAAAAATGAGCTCATACAGAACAAATGGGAACAGGGAATAGCTGCATGACAGCACACATTAAACCTCATTCTATTTAATGGGAGATGACTATTTTTATTGGGGGCAATGTTGTTTATAATTGAACAGTATTGTGTGGGCCGCACCATTGGTTTAAGTCAGCAGAGTATGTTTTAAACCATCAGACATTTGATGTCAACTTTAATACTAAGGAAAAAATTAGTTAAATCGAAGAAGCTTGCGGCGATTAAAATAAGTCTGCTCATGTAATCATACCTGTTGCTTGGTGTTATGAGAGAAGTTGCCTCTTAACTTTGAAGAAAAAGCAGTCATTTCCAACCGCATTTTTACCCTTTCTCTGCCACTAAATGGCAGCCGGACCATAATGCTACGAATGCTACAAATCCTGTTGTTTGAGAGACTTGATTGTGTTTGCGACAGTCTCTACACAGGAGGCTGAATAATGTGTTTAAATACTGGTCTCACATTGCCTGCTACCACATATTCTTCTATAAAATTATGGCATTTATGATGTCACTTGAACTAAAAAAAAAAAAAAAAGAAGAAGAAAAAAAACATGCTTTTGTACATCTTCATGTTTTGAAAGTTTGTTGTTACTTCCCAAGCAACAGATGTGGGAAATGAACAAATCAGCTCCTGAGTTTTTCAACAAAATGGAAGTGTAATTTAATCAGATTCAGTGGTTATTGTTGCATGTATTTGGTTATAATGTTGCACCTTAAAGCATTGCTGCTGGAATTCAAGTCCTTCCTGTGTGTCTCCCTGTGTCATTTG
Organism: Mola mola; assembly: GCA_001698575.1. Taxonomy (NCBI): domain Eukaryota; kingdom Metazoa; phylum Chordata; class Actinopteri; order Tetraodontiformes; family Molidae; genus Mola; species Mola mola. The sequence continues at coordinate 12,550,879 of KV751346.1, forward strand.
TACACACAGCAAAGCAGGAGTAAAAGACATTAAATCTGGCTGCTCATGGGATTAAACCTAAGTCATTTATACTCTCATTGGGGCTCATTTGGGTCTGTACATATGCTATGCACACTGGGCAATAAGTAATTATATCTTCAATCCAGAGGGTGTATCTGCAGAGTGTTTCTGAACAGCTCCAAATTGCAATCAGGCATCAGACAATTCTCCACATCGTCTTTCAGAGAGCTTCAATGCTTGGCCCTCAGTGTGATCTGAACCTTTGCTGGCATTCACAACAAAAGCATACCAATGCTTTGTCACTCTGATTGTTTTCAGTTTTTTTCTTTTTTTTCAAGCCTGAACTCTCAGTGCCTCAGAATGCAAATCATTCAGGCCCTTCAAGGCTGATTGTTTATTATTTTTCATGTGAATATGTAAAAGAACAACATCTGTAAAAACAAGATCATTATAATCTTACTGCAGTATACAAGGTTCCCTTTCTGATTTATGGTATTTCAAAAGACATCAGCTATTATCCTTGTCGGCAATGCTAATCTAGTTTGTTTGAGCTTGTTTATACTGCCAATCATATGTCAAGCTCATTGGTATTATCATTTGTTTTAAAAGTGCATCTGTCTCTTTGACTTTGTGTCATTTCATATATACTCCATAAACAAGCACCAAAAATACTGCTGACACGCGCCTTTTTAATCTGTTTTTTTAGTTTCACTGCATCTTGACAAAGATAATGTGCATAGCCTTAACGAGCCTCACGTCTTTGCATGTGATGAATCTGAAATAAAGTGGCAGCTCGAATGAAACAGCCTGGAGAAGTGAACAGTGCTGGACGTTGATTGGCATGTAGCACCTTACCCCTCTCACACGCTGAGGCTGATGAAAGCGCCTCTTCTTTGGATGACATTCTGATCAGCAAACAGAACATGGCAACAGGATTAAATCGGGCAGTTGTATTTCTGTAAGGCTGGAGAGATGGACCAATTTCATTGCGTTTTCTTGTCAACCCACAAAGAAAAAACATGAAGCGATTGATCCTTAGAAAACTTAACAAAACTAATTTTTTTCTAAGTTAAATGAGGATTTCTCAACAACATGTATCTGGCACTAAACCAAGCCTTATATTCCCTTGACCAGTAAAACGTTTTTACTGACTCCAAATTCTCAAAGTATATCAGGTTATGAGATTACGATGTGACTGAGAGAGGCTATAATTGAGGCCATAATGCCTGAATGTGAAAGTAAGTCAGACTCAAAATGACTTCCAGAGGCTTCTTGTGCTCATTGGAAAGTGGCTTCAGTGACCGGGAACACAGCGAGAGTTCCCTTTGTCTGTTAACAGCTGGACAGGAAATTAGGCAGGTCATTAAAACCTGCACAATGTTAATTGTCTCTCCTAACACTCCCAATACACAAACTGATTTTTGGAGGATTAGTAGCCTTGTTACAGATCATATATCCAACCTGTTATTAAATGAGAATTGGACACTGTGGCAAGGTTCCCAGCCTGCTCAAAAACATGACAGTGTTATCTAGGCACCAAGCCAGTAGAGTAATTTTGCTCAGTAAGGGGACATAGAGAGGTCATGTCTTACCTGTAACATTTGGTTTAATTACATAATCACCTGGTTTTGTTGCTCTTGTTCTCACAAGGGGGGCAGATAGGTCAAATTCAAGTTGCTAATGTGCCAAAGTATTCCCTAGAGGTGCACATGCTGATCTTTTCCAGTGTAATCTGTTCACTTCCCAGTAAAGCTGGACCTTTTCTTAATCCAAATGTGCATGCATGTAGAAGTCAGAAGGAAAACTGAATTCAGATTTGGGCAGTATTGTCATATTTTGGAGCCACACAGCAATTCTTTGCAGGCGGGTGGCTGTGGCCCAGATGGTAGAGTGGATGCTGCGCCCATCAGTGTGTGAATGGGTGACTGCAAAACCTGTAGTGTAAAAGTGCTTTGAGTGGTCAACTATGACGAGAAATGTGCTATATAAATACAGGACATTTTTACATTTGAGTATCAGCTGAGCTGTGCTGCTCAGTTGACTGAGCTTGACTTGACTGTGATAATTCCTTGTGCCTTCTGGGACCATTGATTGTGAAATAAACATTTACATCTTAAGAGCTGATCAAAAGTGAAGCCAAAATAGTTTGGTGCCCTGGTGGCTGGCAGCAGCATAGCTCATAAATTGTGTCCCTTTTTATTTTATAAGGTAGTATGTGACAAACTAAAAACTCAAAGTATAGATGTAAATCACATATTCTTTTTCATTTTAGGTACATATATCATGCTGATATATGTTAAAGTCTTTATTTTTCAAACAAGTTTGGTTTTAATGGCATATTTTATGCTAAAAAGGACATTAAATTAAATTACTGGACAGAACCTACATTGGAACAGTAAATTAACCCATCACGTACACAACTGCAAATACTGCACTTTACTACTATACTTTATTATCTTATTATGTAATACTAAAAAGAAAAATATATATAATTCGTTTAGAGGAAGCAGCAAGAGTAGTCAGCCATCAGCTTATGTGGGCTGACTTTAGATCAGGTCATGTGCACACATATAAGAGCTGGGCATGACAAAACCAATGCTATGCTTAATTTGACTTTGAATTTTAAGGTCACTATTCTGTTGGATAAATCCACAAACTTCCAATAGCATCAGATTCTCACACTTAGATGTAGAGCTCAACATTAATTGTATTTACATTTTGAAAGAACAGATTATTTCACAGCACCAGAAAAAAAAACAAATACAAAAAAATGACAAGAAACCACCACCCTTTTGAGATTCAACAACTGAACAACAAACGACAGAAATTCAGCTTGCTCCATTCTGTCCTGAGTTAAATCTTTCCTGAGGAAACCAAGCTGTCAGATTCACGTTGTCCTTGTGCACACAGGGCAAGTGTGCGGAAGTGCAGCTGCAGGCTATCACTAAGCATGCCACATGGTCTTTGAATTGATGTTTTGTTTTTTCTTTTTTCTTTTTCCTTTGTACTTATTGCTAGGTAAGAATAGCCAAACCCACTTTTGATTTGATTGAAACTCATTTAGATCAATTTTTGATTTAGAATCGTAAATGCGGGTGCTTGGCTGGCACAAACGCACACATGCTCCCATTAAAGCACAGCCGTGGTTAAACTGAGGCACCGTCCTCACCTGACTGATTGGCTGCTTTAAGTTCGAGCATTCTCTGATTTGTAATGCAGGTGGAAAATAAAATCACCCTTGTTAAGTCGCCAGCAATAATAGCTTTGACTTTCATGACCATGTGTCTGCATTTTGAGTTTGTGTATGTGCGTGCATCATTTTTAGACCTTGTGCATGTGTGTGTCCAAGCTGTACAGAGGAAGGCGAAACATTCCCGTCTCCCGAGAGCCTCAGACTGACATCAAAGCCATGCAAATAGAATTGGTGCAGGGTGTTTGGTATTGATTTGGCCTCTCGCTCAGGAAAAGATTTGTGTGTGTGTGTGTGTGTGTGTGTGCGTGTTTGTGTGTGTGTGTGTGTGTGTGTGCGTGTTTGTAGGGCTAAACTGTATTCTCAGTTCACTTTCTTCTGCACAGTGTTAAAGTGTGCGTGTGTGGCTGCTTGTGCTTTTCAACAGAAGAAGCCAAGTTAACTTAGTGATGTTTAAATGTTATGCTTTAGCTTTAGCTGGTACAGTTGCAGATGGTGGATTGGACACCATCATGACTAGTGGGTCATGTAGCATGTTTTCCCTCTTCGTGTTTCAAACTTTTTAAGGACAGCTGAACAACAACACATTATTTTTGATCTGTGAAAGGATTTAATGCTGCAGAGCTGCCTCATTAGTCATTTTCATTTACCAGCTGCACAAACGTAGACATCACTCTAAATAAGTAAGATGGAAATTGGATACAACTTCACGTAACTGTCACAGACGACCCTCATAAACATGTTTGATAAAAGCAAAGATAATATCTTTGGCCGAGTAAACGCTCAGCTGATCTGCACACGCTACCAGCTACCAATACAGTAATGCTGTAGTATTCATGCAAAAATCACTTTTCGATATTGATTGCAGTGGGTAAAAAAACATGGCCATTTCTCGCTGTAGAATCAAAATGTGGATAAGAGAGACAGCAAGGTGCTCACTTTGCTAGTGTCACAGACAGAGGCGTTCAGCAGTGTGGAAAGGTAACACTGAGCAGACGGCATTTTTTTTTTTTTCTTCATAGCCTCTAATGGTGTAGGTGGAAGAGGCTTAGGTGAGCATCCTGATGTGTGTACACAGAAAGGGGTGGGGGGGGGTGCTCAAGAGACCTCAGCAGCTTGACTTAAGGGAATATAATTTATTTTATTTTGAATTGTTCAGTGTAGCTGAAAAAAAGGCATCTTTGTTCCATTACATTCTCGGAAGTTCATTTTCCTCTGTGTTTTGGATGTTGAATATGTAAATACACCCATTGTAATGTTTAAATGAGCAGTAACGTTTACCAAAAATTGTAACATAAAAGCAACTTAATTTACAAAGTCAATAATCGACAAGCACTACCCATAACGATCCCTCTCAACAGCCCCGGACAACTTTAGATGTTTTAATCAATCTGACCTTTCAAATTTGGGAATTCACATTCAAAGAGAAGCATTCAAACACCATTTCAGTGTAGATTAGTAGCAAGGCAGTGTTATTCAACGTGTTATCAGGGCACGCACAGGGTGAGAACATCCTGTGCATATCCAGAAAGGTTGGAAATAATTATTCTTGATAGGATTTATCTTCAGTTTGCTAATTTCCTGCTCTGTCTGACTGGAGGTGGGGGTGGGGGGTGTGATGGGGACCTGGCATGACTTTTTGATCCTGAAATTGAGATGACAAAAAACTAAGTGTTATCAGTACAGGCACTTTCACTCAGAACATACACAAACAGACAGACTTGTTCGAAGGGGTGGCTCTGGCTGGCATTTGCTAGCAGTGTGCTGTGGTGCACATTAAAGAGGACATATTGAGACGTATGGTCGCTGTGAGCCCACAGTGTTAAAGGATGTGACATGGTATTTGAAGGTGATCTGTACAGGATCCCTGAAGCCAGTGAAAGGCAGACTCAAGGCCATTTGAGTGAGTTGTTAGGAGGAATGTTGTTGGAGACTTTAACGGGGTATGGATTGTCACAATCTTCAGAAAATAAACATAGGCACTTTTGACCTTATATGCAACAAGTTTTAAACATCTGCACGACAAAATCACCCCAAATAAAGAAATACAGTGATGTCTTTGTATCAGCAAGAAGTTTATTAAAGTAATTGTTAATGCAAACTGATTTGGCCTTTATAAATCGTGAATACATGAACACCATAATTCATTACTGCAAAAAATATTACTAGTCGTGAAACTGAATTGTCATCATTCTAATTATGATTATTATTATATTTAGAATAAGTAATTGAGTTAAATATTTATAAATCTCTATTATGTAATGTGTGCAATCAGATTCAGTTTGACTTAAGTCCCCCAGAAAAACTGTTAAATGTGTCCATTTTATGTCTTAGAGCTACTACAAGCTTCATTCACTGACAGAATTTGGTAGCAATGGTATGCAATAGAATGTATTCCTGTGGGGAAATATAGTCCTGGTAGTCCAATCCTTTCCTTCAGACTCTCGAGCTAAACTTGTGTGTCAACAGTCAATAAGAGCAACAACTGAAGTTTAAAGCTGCACAATCACTTTTTGTACATGATCAATAAATCAAGGGACTGTGTAATGACAGAGAACTATTACAGACTCATCACTCTATTCTTCTCTTTTTTGTTCACTGATTGTATCAAACTTCATTCCAGAAGCTATTTCCAGCAACAATAAAAGAGTGGAAAAAACAATGGAGATAGTGGGAGTATTTAGCATCTAAAAAAACCAGATATTTTCTTCAGGATGTGCTCGTGAACAGCACAGGGATCATTGATTATCGACCAGAAACACGAGTTTTAGCAAATAATGCTTAATGTTGCTCTGCTGAGTGTGTGCCATAAGTATGCGACTGTTTGACAACAATCAGTGCTGCTGTTCATCAAAAAGGGTATTATGAAGTTTTCCCCCAGCGAGCCAAAAAGTTAAGATCTGTGCTGCTTTAAATTTCACCAGGGATGAACTTTCCACACATGTCATTCGCTTTCTGCACCAGTGATTTTAGATCCTTCAGTAAAATATGTATCAACACTATAACGTATTACCATAAAATTATTCAGAAATCAATGGTTGGAAATTTCCAAAGATGTAAAGTTCAGGGATAAAAAAAATCATGTGGTTTAATTTAAGATATGAGTGTTGATGCATTGACATGAATAAAGACGGAGGGTGCAATGCCACTTGCTCCCATTTTACAAAAATGAGGCCAAAATCTTAACATCATTTGTAGCATAGTAGGGATGCAGAGCCATGGTATTGAGTTCCCATCCATACACCAACAGCCCAACAGAGCTCAGCTGTAAATCATGATGCTTCACTCCATTTTAATAGCATCAAGTAATTAAATCGCAACTGATCACCCAAACATACATCGGAGGATAAGAACTACCTAAAGACACAGACATTATCTTTGGGAAAAATACATTTGAGGTTGTGGGTTGAGTTTTTAGTTTGGCATCCGACCTAGGAGGATGGGCTTATGACCTCGACCGGAGCCAGCCACTAAGGTGCAATCAGAATGCTTTGGCTTCACGTTTGGAGAACCATCATGTCATTCATCTTTATATATAATCCCTGTATAGTATATTGGTAAAAACGATAAGAGTCAGGGCGTTTCTGTACAGAGTTTGCATGTTCTCCTTGTGTCTGCGTGGGTTCTCTCCGGGTACTCCGGCTTCCTCCCACAGTCCAAAAACATGCAAAACTGGGGGTTAGGTTAATTGGTCACTCTAAATTGCCCGTAGGTGTGAATGTGAGTGTGGATGGTTGTTTGTGTCTATATGTCACACTTGCGATGAACTGGCGACTCATCCAGGGTGTACCCCGCCTTCGCCCGAAGATGCTGAGATAGACTCCAGCCCCCCCGCGACCCCTAACAGGATAAGCGGTAGAAAATGGATGGATGGATACAATGACTCTGTTTTTATTGGTGAAAGCTGCATGTATGACCCTCCTCTTAATTCTGACGTCCTCCACTCATCGGAATTTATGTCAGGCTATGTCATCTGTTCAAGTTTTTTGAAACTGATAAATATGGCTTAACATCATATCTACCTTAAATCCCTCTGCGTCTGGATGAGGCTTTGAGAAGGCGTCCATAACTGATGAGCTGACCATGGGAACAGGCTGTTTAAATTCAGTTTAACACCCCTTCACATGTTGGGAAAGTTTGTGATAACAAAAACACAGTTTTTCTAAAAGAAATTTATAAAGAAATATCACAAAACTAAATTACTCATATTAAGTAGCAATAACTTAAGGACAGGAAAAAGTTACATTTTTAGTACTTGCAAACTTGGCCACCAGCAACAAGAAAGACGCTTCGTGTTTACCCTGCTGATGTGACTTTATGAGCAACATTAAACTTGTTTGAATTTGATTTACAAGATGCTTTGAAAAGACAAAATTTAGAGAACAGTTGCACTGCACCTGTTTTGTTTGTGTCAACCCGGTTATGTTATGAATCATATCTATGTATGTTGTTGAATAATGCTACCTAATTAGAAGTAGCAAGTTTGCAAACTCAATAAGTCTCATAACACTCATGGTGTTTTTCTGGTTCAAAGCACAAAAACAAGAAAGCATTCTATCATTATAAGACTCCTGCACAGCAGTCCATGTGACGTATTGTGCTTATGGCAGGTTCAGTGTCTGGTCTGATTTCTGACTGATATGTCAATCCAATTTTCAATTCAGAGCTCCACAGTCTGTCGCAGCCTACATTGAGTCACATAAGGAAGTGAAAGCATCTTCTCAGCGCTGTCATAAAAGACCATGGTAAGTCTATTATGGCATGAAAAGCACATTGACACCAATTTGTTTACGTGCAGCCTCTGGATGTGTGAGAAAACAAATAATATACACACAGCCGGGAGCGATTTGACCGCAGCCGGCATCAGTCAGGAAATGCTTTATGTTACTCTTGGTGGTGCTGGCGATGAAGATGAATCTTGACAATCTGCTCCATCAACAATCACTGTGGCAAGACTATGTGGAAATGGAAATATTAATAGCGGTTTCTGTCGTGCATGTAAATGGATTAATGAAATTATTCTGATAATCATAATCAGCATGGTTGTTGGATTGCCTGTTGTCTTCTTCTGGAGAGGGAAATATACATCCTCTATCACACACACACACATAAATAAACACACAAACAGTGCTTTCTGCATTTTGGACTCTTTGCCAGGGTCTGCTGTCACTGGTTTGCACAGCTGTCCTCTGCCGCACCAGTAAATTGATGCTAATGCAATTAGCGCTGTTGCCTGCATCTCAGCTGCACTTCAAATCTACCCAGAGTGAGAGGTGTGTTAATGTGAGCACATGTGGGCGGAGAAGAGATTCAGAGAAAAAAAAAAAACAGACCTCCAGATCTAATTAGGGGAAATGCGCTTTGTGGGAAATGGGTTCGGAACACAGTCAAACTGTCAATAATTGAGCGGGAGAGCTATACATTTTCATAAGCATTAATATTGCAAGAGTGACATCCATCCTGGCAGCAGTAACCAAAGTAGTCCGGAGTCTCAGAGCTGTGTAAATACCATCAGGTGAATATCTGGTGAGTCTCTTGCCATATATATTATGGTAAATTAGGTTGCGAGTGTGTAGTTTAGGCTCATTAGCAGCCTTCGTGCCTTGCAGCATTACACCATTTCAGGTTTATTACGACTCTATCGCAAATCAAGTCTTCTTCATGGTGTTGAAAAGTGAGTGAGGAATATGTCACAACCACGGATGAGAAAGAGACTGTTAGAATGTGATGAAACCTCCACAGCATAGGCTAAAGGTTAGATCTACAACCCTTCCGAAGTGCAGATTTAATGTGCAGAAATTCGCCTGCAGTTGGGTGCACCACCCACCACCGAGCAAAATTAAAATCATATGATAATGCAATCGACCCAGTGCGATCAAAACAGGTGAGGGAATGTGTTTGCACTGCTTGCTCAGCTGTACATTCCTGTTAATGCTGCAGCTTTATCTGTCCCTGCTGGTGCCACAGCAGTCCAGTGATGCATCATGATACGAGCTAAAGAGCTTAATTCAATTAAACTCAGTACTATAGGCCAGTCATGCTCAAACAGAAACCACTCATAAATTAAACGGCATAATTCATTTCCCCCATCCATTCGCTAAATTTAATTTATTCCAAGCATTCTCAGCAGTGACACCCACAGCCACTGAACAGTAGATAAATGGCAGTTAAGTCATCCACAACATTAGGCATCTTGACTGCTTAAGATATTTTTTTTTTCCCACACTTAATTAAATTTTTAACACAGCTCCCAAAAACACCATCATTTGTTGTTTAGTATCTCATGCTAAAGGTGTTGGTATCACTTTTCTAGTTTGCATCTGGACTAGTTGGAAAAATAAAAATAAAAGAAAAGAAAACCTCACAAACACTTGGGCACCCAATAAACCTGGTTTACCTTTTCCTTCATTCACTCTGGTTGCTAAGTGCGACATCAGTGACAACAAAAGTAATTTTTGGGAGGATGCCGGGCTTTCTTCAAGGTGAATTCAAAGGTATAAGCAGAAAATAAGGAAATCCCAGTTAGCTGTGGTAAATCCATTATGTTGCTCCTGTGCGTTCTAGATACTTCATGCTTACTTCATATCTTCACCTGATATCAGAGACACTTATCTTGACAACAGATGTACTGGCTAATTTACACTCCAGAATATCTGGATCATCTCTCTGTGACACTATAACAGGAGGGGTGGTTCTGCATGTTTTTGGGCATGTATATAAGGTTGTGCAAACATGTTGTCGTCCAAGGTCATCAGATACTCACAGAAAAATATGCAGACAGGTATAGGTGAGTAACCCTGTGTTGAGTTTAGTAAAAGATCTCTGACGGTTGGATTCCACACTGAAAATTGTATGCATCATACAACTTAGACTTCCACTACACCTTGGACCTTGATCCTTTGTAAACTATATGGCGTTCTGCTGTTGACTAATTTATAGTGAGGTCGCATTCACACCAGCCTTATTTAGTCTGGTTGAACCGAACTCTGGTGGTGCAACTCTCACCTATGGTCATGAGCTCTGGGTAGTGACCGAAAGAATGAGATCGCGAATACAAGCGGCCGAAATGAGCGTCCTTCGCAGGTTGGCTGGGCTCAGCCTTAGAGATAGAGATTGGTGGAAGTGGCTGGGGAGAGGAGCGTCTGGATCTCCCTGCTCAGGCTGTTGCCCCCGCGACCCGGACCCGGATAAGCGGCAGAAAACGAGACGAGACGAGACGAGACGAACTGAACCCTGGAGTTTTTACCCCCTGCTGCGGTTGGTTTGGGTAGGTTTGAACGCAGTCCGAGACCGCTGGTGTGAACCAAACAACCAGACTCTGGTCTGCTTGAAAGCGGTGGTCTCAGATGGCTTGCAAGTGAACTCTTGAGCGGACCATTACTGGTGTGAAAACCATCCGCGCTAATCACTGCAAGTTTATTATCTTCACGTCATTTCCTCTTTTTGTAGCCTAAGGAGAAGTTAGCAAGTTGTGGCTAACAAAATGAGCTGCTGGGGGACAAACGAGGCGCTACAAAGAACAAAAATATCTTCTGGAAATATGGTCAGAAGAGAACATCTCTATGTTGGAACTGCTGGAAAAAGTACATGAGAACACAGAGATGCTCAAAAACTTTAGCAAAAGAATGAAGAAGAATGGGTTTACCTGAAGTGCTGAACAGTGTTTTGTTAAAGTTAAGAAGCTGCATCAACAATACATAAAAAAGTACTACAAAAGTGGCAGCTCCTCTGATATTAAAGACAAACATATTTGGTAAACGACCTCAACAATATTTTGAACACAACTATGTGTTGATAACAGATCATAGTAGGATCTCATTAGAGCCAACCTTCTTCTGTGGTACATTACCCTTATTGCAGAGGATCTTTCACAAAAGACACCAATTATTAAATTAATCAGTGCATGTTGTCTGACCATGCGTTCATATGTGCCATCTGCTAACATCTGCTGATATGCAGTCAAGATCAAGACGAGCCGGAGAGTAACCTGTTGATGCTCCATCATGTAGGTTGTAGTAGAAATTGTGAGGGTTTTTTCATTTTTTTCTGCCTAAGCGTCTGACTAATTATTAAACGGAATTCCGTGCACATGACTGTCTACAATTTTATAGTCTTCTTGAGATTTGCCATGGTGAACGTGAACCAAACCATCTGAAAAATGCAACAATGTATCCATTTTGTATCTGGTCTGCACCAAGAAAGCAAACTATTAGGTGTGAACAGGACATAAATGCTTACATAGGTAGTATGTATGGGGAGGAACGCAACCATATTGGTAAATGGTAAATCTCCTGTATTTATATAGCGCTTTTCTAGTCATTGTTGACCCCTCAAAGCACTTTTTCACTACAGGTTTTGCATTCACCGTCGACACACAAATCCATACACTGGTGGCAGTGACTATCTCGCAGGGTGCCATCAGGATGGTTGACCATTCACACACTCATACACTGATTGCGCAGCTTCAGGAGCAATTTGGGGTTCAGTGTCTTGTCTTGCAGGGTCTGGCATTGTTATTCATGAATTATTGAAGGTGTATTCATTTCCATCTGTGTCCCTTTTATAAAAGGAATCCAAAACCTGTCTTCAAGATATGTTTATATAAAAGAGTAAAATCATTAAAAAAAAAAATGTAATTTTCAAAATCACATATTTGAAAAATAAATGTGGATTATGTTTCGATTCTTAGTGAATTTAACCCTATTTTGACGTTGACCAGCCACAATATTGAAACCACTGAGTGAAATTCATCATCATTTTAAGAGGTAATGTCCTTTTAGGAATCTTTGGGTCGTGGCATTCATGAACCCACAGCTTTCACTTGGCCTCCAAACTTCTCGTATCCCAATCGAATCGAGCGTTGATGGAATGTGACGGAACCATAGATGAAATAGAAGCAGTACACAAAAAATACCTTGCCAATATACCTTGCCTGTGTTGCCAAGGTACAACACAGGACACCCTCAGAGGTCCCCTGTCTATGTCTTGACAGGTTAGAGCTGTTTGGTGGCCAAAGTACCAGTAACACAATATTTGATAAGCGGTTTTAATGTTGTGACTAGTCAGTGTGGTTTAGTCCTATAAAAGAACTTTGGTTAATGAAACATTGTATTTTTTCATCAAATGTATAATAGACACTGTCATTACATTACATTTCTCTTAGAAAGGTATTTGCCATTGGAGATTAGTGGTATATAAAGACTTTTTTTAAAAGGCAGGGGTGGTAATATAAAAGAATGCGAAGAATGTAGAAGTGCTGCTTCTACATTATCTGTGTTATACATCTTTATGATAAACAAGTGAGATTACTTATCAGTCAATGAAACACTACTTCATAATGTTTCATCGACTGATTTTGACTGCCAGTTAGCGAAGTCCTGTGAGCATTTGTTACTGTGGCATATTTGCAATATTCAGTGATAACAGTGGCAAATTTTAAGTGAATAAACACAGTATTCAATCTATCCCTTATATGTTTGCTTGTTTGTGAAAGCAACAAAGACACATCAGTTCATCAATTCATTCACCTACTACCAAATATGACATAGCACCACATAACACTGTGACATATAGTGAAATCTACAGCTTTGACATGTCCAATGTGTCTACTAATGGCTGCTATAAGAGGGATGCAGCAACTGGTCAAATCAAAGCCACAAAATTAAACATAAGTGGAAGAGTAAATGGCTGCATTTTATAGCCTTTTACCAAAGGCGGAGATGGGGACAGGACCTTGTGATTAATGGACAAACCTCAGGAGAAAGACATAGAGAGTAGATCACAATAAAATTAAACTGTGCACGAATAATAAATCTAGCTAGGGAGGAAATTTATTCTACAATGTAGTTTAAACATGATAGTATAGACTTAAATGTCATAGATCACAATGATAGGAAGGGGCTGAACTGACAGACAGACAAGAAGGATATGATACCGACAGCAACAAAGCACATACTGTGAGGGTCTCCTATGGATCACTTACAAACACTTACAGTGAATTTACATATATATTTGAATTGATTTATATTTTTTTCTTTCAGTTAGACTATTAATGAACGTATCTATACTGTGCTCATTCTGTACGAGGGCAGCTGCCTGAAGAGCGTGAATAATTGACTTACTCTTTAGAGGCTTGATTAGCATTCATAAATGTAAGGCCTAAGCGGAGTATTTCAGATACATGGTCATGCACAAAGCAAATCCAGTTATATTGTGTGCACGGCTCCAAAATCAGGGTGGGTGTATATATCATGTTTGAAAAGTCCATTTAAGGAAGTGTCGTGTCCATCTGATTCCCAAATGCATGCATTGAGTTAATTCAAAAATATATGCAAATTGACTTTTTGCAGGCGTTCAGCGCTGCACACCGCAGCTTAAACAGTCTGTCTTCTTGTGTCACAGGTAAGGAGATGCGCTGGAAGGATTACCAGACAGACTCCCCTGGGGAGAGATGTGTTGTTTGTAGCAGCCTGCCAATAGCTGTAAATTGTCTCACCCTGCCAGAACGTCACAGTTGTCTCCTGTTCCACAGACAAATGACTCCAATAAAATGCCTCATGCAACATTTATCCCCACTACCTCCTCCACATTTTTACCCTAAATCTAACAACTTAAAAGCTTTAACCTTATAACTTACTAAATATTTTCCTTTGTGTGCTGTTCTGTCCACATTGTTCATTTGTAATACTAGAATCTAAAGTGATGCTTCAGAGTGACCTAACCAGAAAATAAGAAACTCAAACAAGCGCTACCTGTATCTGTCTGAACAAAATAACTCAAAATGGATTTATTAAATTGTTGCCAAATTTTACGGCGGGGGGTAAGAGCTCAACATGATTATAAATTGAGACCTGAAAGCCAAAATTGAGGGAGTGATGGATGGAGAGGCATTGGTTGAGCGCAGGGTTGCAGCCCACTGGATGCCCCATTTTTGATAAAGGCAGCCATTTTCCCAACTATAGGAATAATGCCAAAATTTTCTGCCGCTTATCTTATGCAGGATTGCAGGGGGCTGGAGCGTATTTCATCTCATCGGGCAAAGGCACTGAGCAGTATGACTTCACAGCTTGACCACACAGACCTGGACAAGTGGTTGGTTCATTGCAGGGCTGATACTATATGGAGACATACAACCATGCGCATTCACATTCACACCTACTGGCAATTTAGAGTAACCAATTAACCTAACCCCTTGCAATATTTTTGAACTGTGGGATTAAGCTGGAGCCCCTGCAGGGAACCCATGCAGGTATTGGGAGAACATGCACACTCCACACAGAAAGGCCCTGATCCAACCAGAAATACAATCCAGGCATTCTTGTTATGAAGCGACAGGAAACCAATGCATCACCAGCGCCCTTGCATACCCTGCTCACTGCCCCTGTGTGCAGGGTATTGTTTTCACCCCTGGTCCATGTAGCCATCTGTGTGTGTGAGAATCAGATAACTCAATAACTACTTGGTGGATTACCAAATGAATATAGATTTATATGAGTAAGATCTTCAGATGATTTAACTTTGGGATCTATAAGTGCCAAAATTTGACAGAATGATGCAAAGAAAAAAAAAAATGGATAAACAGACCCACTGTGCTGGTGCTGCTGTTGGGGTTTGGGGGTTTGAGGTGTTGCTGTTGTGAAAGTGTTTCTGCTGGTGTGATTTGTTGCAGCCCATGTGATTTCCCGTTTTATTTTATAGTGTTTTGGTCAGACATTGACGCACATTACCGTCTGCAGCCAGAGCAGGAGATCAAAGCAACTACCAACCAATCTCATGAGCCAAAGCAGCCCCATGAGGGAACAAAATTTAGTCAAACGACTGCTTCCAATTTCAAGAATGTCAATGCAACTACTACTGCACCTACTAATACTACTACAGCTACTACAGCTACCTTATAGTTATTAGCTAATCCAATCACATTACAGTGACAAATTCAAACAAATTCAACTTTTATTAAATTTTAATTTTTGCATGTCCACCATTGTCCATTATAGCCCCATGGTTTCAAACCACTCACCCTATTCTTTACCTTTCACTAGACTCTCAAAAGGTAATAAAATAACAGAGGAGGAGGTGAATGCCCATTCTCTTTAATGTTATTTCCCCTAGTTTTCCTGTCTTTGTATTGCAGTCTTCCCAAGCAGTTGTTTCAGTCGATTTCCAACTAAATGTGCATTGTTTTTTATTGGCATCTGGGGTGTGTGCTGATTGCAGCTTTAAATGCCTGTTAAACCAGCCATTGTATCTGTGCCGTCTGGAGATCTCCAGATAGGCAGGTGCTCACAGAGTACCCTGAACATCAGCAGCCTCTCGCATATCTTTTCACTAATTAAGAAACCAAATGCATTCATTGTTTTCTAGGGGCTCTATTCAGAGAGTGAGGAATTAGATGTCAGTGAAGCGCTCTGTGAAACCAAGGAAATAAAATGTATCAATAAACCTTGATCTGATTATCAATACAGATACCATCATATGGGTTCCTGTTGGTCGCTCTCCTGTCAGTCAGTGCCAGGGGAGTAAAGATTTCTAATGTGTAACACGTCTAGCTGCGAGCTGCTGATTAACAGAGAAGAGGAGAAGGAAAGCCAACTGTTGCATTAAGCGCAGAAGCATTATTTGTGCATGCACGATGATGTAAACTCTTGTATCTGGGTCAATCTTTGTTATATGGAAATCCAGGAGAGCACTGAAAAAATGGATTACTGTGCAATATTTGCAAAATTGTGTCCCACAATGCACTTGTAGTATTTATTTGTGATAAGGCTGAGTAAAGTGAGTTTACATTTCTTCAAAAAACTTTGTTGTGAATGTTGTGAATAGATTGCCAGTTATGTTACATTACATTCTCCTCATGAGCTCAGTTGCCCCACCATTACAGGCTGTATGTGCTGTATGTGTGAGAGCGGAGTGATTGAACTGACTGTGTTTATTAAAGGCAAAGTCACTCAGCTGACCTATTCTGCCTTGTGCGGCCCTTCTCTACACACTTCCTCCTCCAGATGAACCAGTCTGTTTATCTGCACCTCAGTACTGTGTCACTGGGGAACATGAAGTGATCACGCTACGCGCCTTCAATATGCATCGCTGTGGAGCTTAAGGATCCATTCCCACTGGTGCATGAAATCCCACCACGAAATCCCAGCACACCCTTCATCCCTTGAAGAAGCACTTTGAGTGTGTTTGGTCAGGGTCATCCAGAAACTCTGGCCTTGCCTGATAACTGCTACTTCCTAAAAGCCATCTGGCAGCTGCACAACATTCCGCAGCACACCTCAGTAATATTTCATGCTACCTGGACAAGCAGCAGCATCGCTTGACTTTGGCTTAGAAAAGATTGTGAATCAGAGAGCCCAGATGTGTGTGCCATTTCACACAGCTGGTAATACCCATGTAACATTCAAATCTCCAGGTACTTCTCTGACAGACGTCTGTAATGATGGCTATCATGACATATCTGTAATTAACCTAATTTTCTGGTGGGCTTTTCAAAGTTGATGAAGCCCAGTGGGAACATGTGAGTGTGGCCAATGCGCATCATATTTAGATCACCACTAATTGTAATTTGAGCTCCTACAATCAATGAGAAAACACAAGAACAGCTGGAGGGCTAATTGTTGAGAATGCACCGATTCCATTCAGCTCACAATTGCAGCTCAGCACATCTTTGCTTTGCTCCTGGGGAGCATATCTTGCTTGCTATTATTCTTGTTCATCAGACTTTTTATCTTTGACTTTGCCTTCAACAACATCACACATGAAAATTACAAGTGAGAGAGCCTTACAACAGCAGAAAGGAAATTTGGTCTTGCCCCTCTTATCTCTTGTCCCAATCAGCATGTTTCCTGTGTTACGACTAATGCTGCTACCCCCTCCTTGCTGAGAATAGACTTTGGGAAGCAACATGAGACCAAGCTCAAAGCAGTCACACAACATGTTTTCTCACATTAGGGCATCTAGTTAGATTTGTGACTGACTTGATCTAACTTGCTTTGGTGTTGTTTACATAGAGAGGCAACCATAATCTACTGCTCTCCAACGACAACAAGAACAAAGTAATGCTGGGAAATTGATTTGTTCTAGGTTCAGTCCCAGGCAGTGATACGCCTGAATACTGGTCTTTGCACAAGAGCCCACTAAGACAGGATTCTTGCCCACTGCCTTCAAATCATGGGTATCACTTCTTGTGAGGATGTTCAAGTGTCTCGTCAAAGACAAATTCTCATGACTGACGCTTATCACAAGATTCCCACAGACTTGCTAAGTGAAGCAGGGGGATAGCGCACATCATAAGTAGAGTACAAGAAAACAGCAGTAAGAAGTGAAGACAAGTGGTCCAAGTGCTGATGAGTGCAAGCTCCAAATAACGGTCATTACTGCAATTTATAAACTCATTAGCTGTATTGTTTAAATAAGCTATATGTATAGTGTTTCCTGATGAAAGTCTTGAAAGTCACATGTAAAGAGTCTAAAATAAAAAGATTGAGTGTGAAAAAAATAATGCATACTGTTACCACTTGGCAAACAGCATGTGATCATCAGCCACTGAGTGTATTTTGAAGCAAATCTTCATAAAAGTTCTGAAACACTTTAAACATATCATTTTGTTCCAATGGTTGTATGGCCTTGGAACAGGTGTGTGCGCTCTTGTAGTTATTGTTGAGTTTTAAAGCCACAAACAAGACCGCCCAGGTTTGTTTTAAAGGCACTGCCCTCACTCTGCTTTTCAAAGGTTTGTAATGTAATGGCTTTGTGAAGTTTACTAGCGCAGTAATGGCAACTGTAACCTGAAGACAATTTGCCAGTGTAGGGGACATCATCTTTATGATCATATTTTCAAAAAGCTTCTGCGTGTTATGCCCCGCTTTTAAAATCTTTCTACCAATATGCTCAGTGTCATAAAGGGGTGTCCCGCCCCACTCCCATGTCATAAAAACATGGAGACTTTACTTTTATGTACCGGAGGAACACAATTATTTGTTTGGAGTATCGAGGAAGTATTACCATTGCAGATTACAGTAACAGAGGGTAAAGGCAGGAAATCTGCACACCATAGTGTTATCTAGAAAATCCCAAACAACAAACCCCACTCTTAGATATCGTGTGCTCTCAGATTAGATAATGTTGATCAGGTTTTTGAAAAACTACTAATAAAGAAAAAGTGTAGAATCAGCTGTATTGACAATCTAATACCATGATGATATTGCCAGTGAAGGACCACTGTTCAGCTTTATGCATTCATTTGGTCCAGTTTTAGAATTCTAAATCACCATTTTCCATGAAACATCTCCTCCATGAATGGTAAACAGCCCAGCTGGGAGAAGAGATAATGCTAATAAAATACGCTAACAGAAAGGCTCACACAGAAGCTGATGAATGAACTGATGGATAGTGTGACAATTTATTTCATGATGAGCAACATATTTGCAGCAAATCCTCCACCGAAGCTTCGGGATCTCTCTGGAGAAGCCAATTTGGGCTCATGAGCAGAGTGATTGTGTCCTATCACCTTGCTTTCCTATAGCGTTACTTCCTTACAAAGACAACAAACGTGTTCATAATACTCAACAGGTTTCCTTGAACAAGTGCTTCCCCTGTTCCTCTCTGGCAAACGTATTTACCTTCTGGATGGATATTCTTGTTTTCAATTCTATCTCAAAATAGCACCTATTTAGCTCTTCCAGACTCTGAAATGATCTGGATGCCGCTAAAATATTAAATTGTTGTTGTTTTGTTTTGCCAGTGTGGATATTTGTTATCCGCAGCCTGACTGCTGTGTAGTGGTGACCTCTGTGTGAGTGCCAGAGAGATGCCATTTCTCAAAGTTTCCCACCCAGCTTTTCCACTGCATTAAGTTAGTTTCTTTATTGATTTTGAAAATGTCTTCAGAGTCGGTAATTACAAAAAGAATGTGGGATTGTTAAGAACCACAGTATAATCAACATAATTAAAAGTCTTCCATTAAAGTCACTTGGAGATGAAAACCACTAAATATGCTAATGAATGTTTTTGTCCTGTCAAGCTTCGGTTATAATCAATTGATTAATTATGAATCAAAGAAGGGCGCAAACACGCGCAGAGTCTGACCCAAGTGTAAATTACACGCCTTTATATGTAAATGTCTGCTTGTGTTTAAAGGCATTTGCACATGCATGTCTACCTTCACTTGCCCTGTGTAGTGTGTCCAAATACCTGCTTGGTTAAAAGAGGTGCTACACTATGTCGCTGAGTACGTCTCACCTCTGCCTGCGATCAGTTAAACAAGCAGAGGAGATTTTAATTGTGCCTGCAGATGTCGGCAGAAACTGTCAGCTGGTTCACAGGCATAGACTGTAGTTAAGCACGCTCTCTTGGCCATGAGACAGCCATTAAGGACTGCACTGTCAGAGC
The DNA here is from genome assembly GCA_001698575.1 of Mola mola. Lineage (NCBI taxonomy): Eukaryota > Metazoa > Chordata > Actinopteri > Tetraodontiformes > Molidae > Mola > Mola mola. The sequence continues at coordinate 12,570,455 of KV751346.1, forward strand.
AGCAGAGAGAGGCCAGAGCCTCAGCCTGATTCACAGACATTCGCAGTCGTGAGCGGGAACTTGGTTCTGACGTAGAACGGATTAAAGATCGGATAACTCTGCAATTTCAGAAATCAAGCTGTGAAGTAATACTGCTCAGAGAGTGCTAAAAATCAGCTTACATCATAGAGACTAAACACTCCCCACAAAGAGCATTGACTGGGTGTACTGACAAATATAATATTCATCGTTAATGACTCATTAGCAGAGTCCCCATTTTACATTTGTAAATACCATAGATTGGGTGTTTTACAGCAAAGTGGTGTATTTTACCTTTCCATGTATCAAATCTTCTAATTTACTGCTAATTAGAGGTTGCTTGGCACTTCATTTTAATTGCCCTATTTTGTGTGTCGCACTAAAAAGGGAAATTTAAATTCAAAAGCCAATTTGTTTGGGATCATTAAAACAGTGAGTTTAGCTGAAATTCTGGGAAACAAAACAAATTCTGCAGGTCATGATGGCCTAAGTGTTCAGTAAAACGCATGAAATGATAAGCGCTTTCCCTTTTGAGGCAGTGTTTACAGATCCACAGCTGCCCCATTTGGATTGAGGCACTACCCAGAGAAAGGTGAAAATTAGAAACATAACGTGCACCGTATTAAAGTGACTGGGCAAAAGGGAGGCTGAGACGCTGTCAAAAACGTCTGTCGTGTTTTGCTGTGCAAAAATATAAAAGCGTTTGCATTCAGACAAGGGGTGTATAAGTGGCGGGGAAGTTTCAATTCTGCCAGTCTGTGGAGAATTGCAGCGTGTGTGTCTTTTGTTTATGACGGCCGGAGGGAATAAGGCTAGCTTAACTTCCCAGATATGCCACCTTGTTTTCTGTCAAACAATCATACACTGACTGCACACACAGCCCAACTCGGCAGAAGCAATCTAGGTCATCTTTCATTATCTGGTTCCCCTGCATTGGCAGTGGGATAAGTTCGGTGTTAAGTGGACACAAAGCGTGTGCAGTGACTGAAAACTGAAATTAAACTAGCGGGTGCAGCTAATGACAGTGCATGGTGTTGCTTTTAAATAAGTGGATCTTCTCATCTTTGAACACGAATAAAAACTACTGCTGGCGTTGTGAATGCCGTGGGTGACGTGACTTTTTTCCCCCTTTATATTTGTGGCCTGTTTTTTAAAAATTAATCAGCTGGCAAGATATAAAATGAGTATTCCAGGAGATTAGCATAAATATTTGGCATTAACACATGCCATGTGCTACAATATTATTTACAACCCACTATCACACCAAAGCGTGTAATAGTGCACTGCATTTGTTTTGGCAGCTTTCATGGTTATCAAGTCAAATGTTCTTAATGCAATTGGTATTTTCCTTAATTATGTGTTATTGCTTATACAAAACTACTTGGAGACACAGAATACAGTAATACTGTATGTGATGAAAAACATCAACGGAAATCATTTTTAAGTTACAGTGAGTGTGTGTTAGAGCTACCTGTGTCCCTTTGGCTTCTGTCAAGTTTCAAACACTCATTCATTAAGAATAATGATCTTGCAAGGCATGCTACATTCTTTTTTGATCTTCATGCATAAAGAGATACAGTCTGCGTCCATGTCTCAGTGAAAACACAGTAATCCAATGATGTGAAAGCATAAATAAGTTCTCAGGAAGAACAGCAATCTGTCGGCATCTGCATGATTCTGATGAAATCTGCAGATATGGGGATTCAGTGTAATGCATTTTGCTCCCATCCTCAGGGGTTTGTCCCCACCCCCCAGTCTTCAGATATGGACGCTTTGTCAAAGCCCCATCCAAATGCAAAAGTTCTACCTTCTAGAGACACACCAAGGTTTCATGTCGCCGAAATGTAAAACCATCCACTTCAGTTTCAAACCGCTTGAACGGATGATGCACAATATGGTTTTCAAAAGGAGAAAGCAATGAGGAAGGTGAAGGTCACTGAGGAGACCAGATTACACATTTCATTGTAAACCAAGCAGCGGCAGTCATTTCCTAAACCCACAAGCAACCACATGATTTATGATTTTTGTGTCTAAAGTAAACCAAAGCAGCATAGACCCTTGTGCTTCATGACGAGACACGTGGGGCGTGAGCCTCTGCACATTGCTAAGAGATGCTAAAGGGAAGGCTTGGTGCACTGGCCAGCGACACCAAAGGGCACCTTTAAGTCTGGAAAAGATAAAAAGGATGTCAGTATCTGTTAATCTGGGATCAGAATGGATTGCAGCTGTGAAATGTCAATGAAATTAGAGAACACCCACTCACATCAGTACAACAATGTTTCTTCTTCTAGAATGGAGCAGCAAAATGAATTTGATCTATCTGTTTTGACATTAATACTGCAACAATATTGTAAAGATAATTATTAGGGCTTTGACAGAATATTAACACAATGGGATTTTTGATAAATAATCATCAGTAATGTGGATTTAAGGAATGAAATGGATGAAGGTAAATATCAGAACATGTATGTACAACCCCTAGTTTGTAAAACACTCTCAAAGTAATGAAATGCTATGAAAGACGTAGAAAGAAATATTGACAAATACAGTATATCAGACAGCCATGCTTCTCATAACTACTGTATTTTTTTTTTAATAATTTAAATCATATAGGTTAACTGCCTGAAGACTTTTACTCTGAAATGTTTGCCCAATTCAGCTTTTGCCTTTATGTTAAAGAGCAACTTTCAGCAACACTGACAGTAAGTACATAGGATAGACAAGCGTGACTAACACTTTAGTAAAAAGGACCTTTTCTTTGAAGTAAATTATTCAGCACAGCAATAAGGGCAGTCAACATTTAAGTGCACACCTCTCCGCGACATTTTTCACCTGTAACCTATATATCACATTTTATTTTAATTAGTTTTTCTGTCTGTCATGTAGTATTTTTCAGATTTTCAGTATTTTTACTTTTTCATAAATCAGCTGCTTGATTGTCAACTGTGGCACTTTCAGTTTTAGCTCAGTTTTCTCATGTATGACAACATTGCAACTATATTTTTAAACATAAATGTTTGCTACAAACTACATTTTATGTTGAATTTTCAGTAACCGAGAAACTTTGATACAGGAATACAGACTTGGCGAGCTCTTGCATGTTTAGCATGTTTCTGTCAGTCTGAGAAAGCAGCATGATCACCACTCTCGTGGTTTTCAGTCAAGTGACAACTATTACATGAATGCTCCCTCCTGGGTGCAAACAGGTGACAGCCCAGAGAGCGACTGGAGTGAAATTACACATTGTTTTTTCTTTACTATGGTGCAGCAGCGAGACGGGCAGCGACCTATATCAAAGCATGGACAGTTTCTTGCCCTGCCCCCAGAGACTGGCTCCAGCATGATTTTTAAACTTTTGCGTCTTCCTCTGACTTCAGTACTATAGAGTATGAGGAGAACATGCAAAGTGAGTTTTCATTTGTTGATTTCTTGGATAAATATATTTGTGAAGGTCAATGAACTTTTTTCGTAGCTAATATGATATTCCTCATCAAAGAAATGCTGGTATCAGCAGAGTTTTGTTTTGGTGAACATTAGACCGTGGGTCAGGAAAAGTTTGGACACGTTGATTTACCTTGATCAAAATACAATTAAGCTAAAAATATTGTAGCTTTTCGGAAACAGCTTCATTGAACTTACTCACATTTAGTCACAGTCTGTAACCTGCAAAAAAAATCTTTAGAAATACACGTTAATCCGACTCTGCCATGACTTAACAAAACAGTAAAAAGGTCTAATAAAATAAATGGTGCAAAATTAGTACTCAATTATAGAACGGCAAAGTACCATCAAATTGTTCATTTTATGTCTCTAATAACTGGCACAACAATAAATTAAAGTTTATGCTCCATGGCTTAACCCCCCCAATTTGATCATTTGCCACAATCCTAAAATTTACTGTGTGTCATAGTCATTTTAATCTCACCTGCATTCATTAATTTATTTGTCACAGTGTGATGGCTAAGCTGGGAAGGAAGTGATAAAAAGAAATACAGATAAAGGCCTGTTAGATGAACCATACATCCAGTTCAGGAGAATAGAGTAACGTAACCATACAAGCTTTGTTTATAAGTTTTGTACGAATGAATCAAACAAGGCATAGTAAGTTTGTTCTTTATTGAGCTTCAGAGGTAATGTGAGGGACATTTGAGCATTTCTTTGACTTTCTGGACATTGTCAGCCTCACTGCGTCCTCCTGTTTATAATATTTCTGCTAGCTAACCAGATATTTGCTGTAAAGACATATTGATCTGTTCATTTCAATGTCACCAAAATTGCATTTCAAGAATGAATGAATGAATGAATGAAAAAAAGTGCACATTTACACCTACACTGCCCACTGCGTAAAGAACTTCAATCCGTGACAGAACAAGTAAAGACCACCCTTTCTACCTTGTTAACATGTCCATGTGGTGTTATGGATTAAGACACACGATTGGACTAAGCAGTCATCATTATTACTGGAGATTTCTGCTTCGTTACACCAATGACAGCCTGGAACTTCAGTGAAAAAAACCTAAGGAACCAAGCCTGATGACTTGTGGGGGTGGGTGTTAACTTGTAGAAACCAAAACTTATCATTCCGATGGATAAACCATTGGCGACCTACTATACTATTATCTCTTCCTCTTATTCTTGGGAATCTGTGTCTGGTTCAAACACGTATGGCTGAATTACTCTAATTTTGGAACCTACCACTGTGAAGTGTGTTACAGCAGTGACGTTGATACGTTATCAGTGTAGTGAGTCCTTGGAACTGCCAGGTGGTTATCTTGTTAATTGATGAAATGAAATCCGCAGTGACTGGCTAGTTTTTGTGGTAGTAGCCAAACTAGCATGTCCCGAGACTGCACTCAGGATCTGGTCTTTGTTGAAATGGGTTTAGACAGTGCTTGCAAAGTCTCATGACAGCAAGGTTTCTTGTGTAGGTTACCGTGACTGGAGCCTATCGCAGCATCATCTCATTGTAATAATAAATCTGCATTCTTGGTTGAAATCAAATAAAATTTGGTTGTCTGTGCAAATCAATCATGTGTTGTTACACTGACAAACTGATGACAGCAGAATAATACTACATGGGCTCAGGAAGGTAAACATAGCTTGTTTGCAAAAGACTATATTGTTGTTTGATTTTATGCTCAACAGCCTTCCTAGTCTTTAGCCTATTTAAAAAAAAAACTAAAAAAATTACAAATTGTATTTCTTTTTTTCTCCAAGTAAGAATTAGTGTTCGACAATTAATGAACCTGAGAGCTTGTGGATTGTTTAAAGAGCTAGAACCCACCGGTTTGGTCCACAGATTTGCATACTGCAAAAAAAGAATAAGAACGAAATATGAGAGATTTTTGGTCCCCCTTTCTCCCTTTTTTTTTGAAGTTTCTCTTTGAAAGGGCATAAATAACTAAAGAGTGTTCATTCAACACATGACCACAGATCTTTTCCTCCTCTCTCGCCTTCTCTCACCTTCCAATCTCGAGCCTGTCTTTGCTTTCATCTCTCTCTCTTCTCCAGCACCTGTTTACTTCACTGTCTATCTAGAGCTTCCCGCTCTCACCGATCCTCGTGCGAGAGTGCCACGGGAGCTGTGAGAGCATGTTTACACTGGTGCGAGCGCACACTCTGAAGCCATATCAAACTGACATAAGACAGACACCAGCCTGTTTTCTTCTGAGGTGTGGTTAAATGAAATGATAGTAATGCGTCATATGGGAGACAATTTGGGGTCAAGCAGTGTATCATTAACACATCGAGACTTGAGGCTTATTTCTCAGCTGAATTGAGAAGTGTTAGAGCATGTATTTGAGAGAAAACACCATTCTCCTTATTGCAAAGTTGAAGTTAGAGCAAGAAAACACGCCATTTCTTGATTTGATGGAGGCAATTGGAGGCTTGATGTGCACACTCACTTGGTGATTGCTAATGCCGCCAGACATTAACCGGGCTGTTTGCTACTTTTACAATTCTAAATATGTACTAATGTTACATTACATTTTACAAATAATAAACATTTTTATCGGTTTAAAATGATAATTTTCCGAGTTTCCGCCTCAGACCAGCACGCTTTAGTTCACAACTTATACTGGAGATTGATAATCATGGTTTTATACAGTACATGTGTCCATGAGCACTCTTCTCGTCAATTTTGTTACTTACCGTGCATTTTTCTTGAGCTTTATTATCATTTGCATTTCAGCCAATAGTCTGCATACTTCATCATCATCATTACATTCATCTTCTGGCACAGTTTTGCTCTCAAACAGAGCTTCTTTGTGCAAGTTGCTGATTTGGTGCATTATGTAGCCGCAGCTTGTAAAGCTATGTTTTTCTGGCTATTTCTGCTGCCCTTTTAGAATTAGGATCAGTTTTAATTTGCCAATGTATGTGCACATATGAGGAATTTAATTCCAGTTTACATTACTAATAATGTATTACACATAAAAGGACATATATACTGTATATATTGTGGAATTTATAACTTAACCTCCACGATGGTGGTTAAATTATAACATATGTTACTAGGAAGGATTCTCACTTAGAGGCGTTCAGTCATAATCCCACAGATGGTGACTTTGCACCATGTGAGTTTTTATGTCTGTTTGCCGGATTACATAAAAGCCGCTAGATGAATTTGAATGTACATTTTACAAGAACGGGTCTTGACCCAACTTCAGATCCCTTGGAGGTGATCTTAAAAGTATACTTTAAGAATTGGAAATAGGGCGCTTTCTGATGTTTTGGCTTGTAACTTCAGAAATATTAAGTATGAAAAATATCCTTACAAAAATCATTAACATGTTGGGGGAATTGTCTGTCCTTGGCGGAGGTTTGCGATGTTGGTCTGTTCTGGTTGTATACATGAAGCACTTTGTAACAGTCTATTTTTAAAAAAAGTGCAATATCAATAAACATTAGTAGTATTTGCATGAATAATAAATTCACAGAACAAACACAGTGCAACCTGCATTTAAAACGCTCCACCTTTTGGAATGAGAACATCACCATGTGAAAAACACATTCACTACAAAATGTGTCATCATTCCTCAACTATTTTGAAAGTCAAGATTTCTCTGTCACCACCACCGCTTTCAAGTGAGCGGCTAACCTCTGCAGGTGGTTCTGCAGGCTCTAATGTTGTGTCCTCAAAGACAAACTTCAGGTTTTCACCTCCGATAAAAATGAGGGGACACATCAAAGAGGCCCTCTCAGTCGTTCCATTCTTGATGCTTCTTGTTGAAAGCTAGAGAGGGCGTAGCTTTTGGATGTTTATATCCAAAAGTAAAACAAGAAAGACACATTCATTGAAGTTAACATGAAAAATAAACACGCTCAAACTGGTCAAGCTGGCTTTGCAGCAGGGTTCCCATGATTTGACTATGCAAAACCACCTCATTTCATCTTGTGACCTTCATCAGGGTCGTCATGAAACATATTTTTGGAAAATTCTAAACACAAATATATTAAAGATAATCAATCATATGCATCCACATGTATATAAATAAATACATACACTTTATTTGTATAGCAATAGTCCATAACAAAGTGTTTTGCTAATTAAACAATAAAATGCATACATCCAAAAAACAAAACACAATATTAGACACAATATAAAAACTGAAAGAAATTAAAGCTTTTGATAAACAACTAAATTATAAATGCCATCTATATCGTACAAGCAGGATTTAAGATTAGCTGCAGATTGCTTGATGTTTCTTACCACCATTATGGGTCACATCGGGAACCTACTGACGACTTTCTATTACATGACATGGGTGACACCACATTTGGTTCATAAACTGGAACAACCAAACATGACAAGTATACACAGTATATATAGAATTTTTAAAACAATTGGTATAACTACTGTTAAGCGAGACTGAGTTTTCAATTTGAAAAAAAAAAATTGTATTTCTTGTTTCAAAATCACTACACTTATTGTTTAAAGCCATCTGTTACAGTGCAAACCTCTGACCATATGCTTCATACACTGTATGTCTTCACTCAAATTGAGTAATATCCTGAGTCTAACAGCAACAGTGTCTATACATATTATGATAAGTACCCCTAATGCACATGTTAATTCAAAAACCATTTGAATTACCGGAGGGAATGACAAATTTTTACTCAAATTATTACCACTTTTAGTGGCTAAAAAAACAAACAGCCAACTGTAGATGACACAGTAGCCGTTTTAGCAGTCATTCATCCTGGGGTGATAAGTAACCCTGCCAGATGGAATAAAATGAGTGAAAATGTAATTAATCATTGTGTTCCCACAAGGTCAAAAAATGGCAAAAAAAGGACCAGATTTGCATTTTTTCTCCTAAGTAAGAAAGGCTCCAGTAAGACACAAAACGTGAAGCTGTAAATCATTCAAATGAACCTCTGAATTGTCTAAATCTTCCTTCATATTGATTTCTCATCACCTCGTCTCACTATTAGAGATTAGATTTCCCTTTTTTGCTTTTTGATTCAAGTCTTTGTCCTCATTATTGGGATTCGGACCCGAGCCTGTTTCCACAAACATGGCTTTGTTCCCATATCACTGACTGAACTCCTTTCCTGCACTAAATTTTCTGGCATGGTGGTGGGATCGTAGCGAGAGAGAGCCAGAGGACACGCTTTACAGCCCCCTCGAGCGAGTTTATGACCTTTTAGTGATAAGAGGCTTGTCTTAGTGCCCAGAAAACATATGAGTGAAATACCTAATGTTAACTGGCTCCTGTTCTCTCTCTCTCTCTTTCTCTGTCTCTCTTTTTTTTTTTTTCAGTCCAACTACATCTCTTTGATAAAATGCCCATATGCAGAGGTTTTGTATGTTAATTAACACACGTGCCATTTGGCTTACTTAAACTATATTCACGGCACCTTAAATGATAAAGAAGTCCATGTGATTCCTGATAGCGTTTGATTCTAAGAATATTGACCTTGCTCAGTGTTTGAGTTCCAGTTCAAGTTTTAAAAGGAATTTAACAGAAGGAATTTTAAATTGCTTTAAAAATAGCAGTCTCCCCCCCAAACGTAGTATGTCAAACATGGCAAAAAATGCAATTTTCTCCTCAGTTAGCACTTTATTACTTCCTATTTCCGTTATCACACCTTACCCTCATGGGGCCTTCATTCCCCAAGAACCCCCGCGGATCATGACCCTTGGTTCATTTTCTACTGAGACATATTGACTCCTGAGATGTTCTCGCGCCGCTCCACAAAACTATTCACCCCTTTTTATTCAAATGAGGACGCCTGCGGAGAGGGCCATTGTGCGGATCGGTGCACAAATCTTGGAAATCTGTCCCCAGCTGCATGTGTGTCAAACACTGTCATGGAGTGATTACACGATGTCTGTCTTTCTGTCTTTTTTCTTCTTTTTTTTCCTCAGCCTGCCAAATCAGTGAGCCACGTGGTGAAAATCGATCCTCGCATTCAGGTTGGTGTCGGGAACCTTTGGTTTATATCATGCTGGCATCTGCTGGGAGAAACCAGACGGTAGGTACCTGAGACAGCCATCACAGGCGCTTTATAATGAGCTGAGCAAGTGTCACAACTGCATTATATTGATGCTGATAAAAATATGCTGTTTGCAATTATACTGATGATGATGATATTCTGTGGCTCTTTGGGGCATTTTATGTATAGATATAAAGAGATTTATCACAGCAAACATGGTCTCTAATAATGCATTTTCAGGAGTGATTGTGCTGTGCCATACTTTTCTTTCTTTTGTCTTGAGCTGTTTGTGTGCAGCGTCGCAAACAACCCTTTTCTTTTGTGCAGAATGAATGGTAACTCAATACATATTTGAAAGCTGTTCTCCTTTAACTCATCTTGACCAAAGACATCCTTGACGTGGTGCAATAAACCAAAACCTCTGTGTGCTGACATGTCTTTCTTTAAAACAGTGGCATACGTCACCATAAAGCCAATACAATCCATCTCTAATGGCTTCCTGCCCATTGATGGCCCTCATTTTTAATCAGAGTAAGAGCTAGGTTTTGCTTCTCTACTTCTGGCATCCATTAATTTGGCCTCTCTTTTTCATTTGTTTGTTGTTGTTGCTTTCTTTCCTTTTCGTTTACTGCCCCAACTGCCAGCTGGCATTCATCGGCAACCTGATTGAGTCTTGTTCAATACAAAAGCAACGACGGGGATGGAAACAAATGACTCATAGCCCCAAGTAGTCAATGCCTACACTCATTGACTAAGACACTCAGACTCAGTCCATTCATCAAACATAATGTTTCGGCTCCTCCTACTTTTTCATTTTTTATTTAATTATCATTATTTTTCTCTTACACTGAGCAGAAATGGAACCAGGGCATTTGTATTCATCTTGAGAGAGGCCTTAAAACTATCATGGATCTTTCAACGTGGACGTATTTCACCAAGGAAGTGAGACTATTTCAACAAATGCACCAACCACACCAGTCCTGTAGGAATTCACCCAAAGTTACAGCAAGAAGCCATTCAAAAATGTATTTGTTTACTCGCACGTAAAGCATCAGATGTAACATAAATCATTGTGAAAAATTGCTTTTGTGGCTACAACAGATGCAGAGGGATGGAGATCAATCTTGTGAGAGCAGGCCAACACAGTTTAGGTATGATAGCAGAGAAATGATTGGAGCTAAAATTATTACAATCTTTTATTCAGTGGCAGTATACAGTGCATTGCAGTCTCTGAAGAATGTGCCGCAGCTTAGTCATTAAAGTGCTGACAGCCATCAGTCACAAGAAATGAATGCACTGACAGCTGGATAATACCAGATACAAACTGCATGAGATGAAGGAAAGACAGTTACAGATGAACAGCTGTTAACATGACAGATAATTAGATCATTTAATTTCAATAAGACTAAAACAATTATAGCCTCAGTGTTTCTTCTGAAGGCAACTGGACTTCTTGTAGTTTCTTGAAGACATTTTGTTTCTCATTCAAGAGCCTTCTTCAGTTCTCAATTGCTGGTAGGGAGTTCCCAGCATTCAACCTTGTGGAGGATCCTTCTTACTCAGGGTAGTGGGCAAATGGTACAAAGCCCCGCTCCCAATCTGTGTGACCCAGATCCACACACCCATCGGTTGGGTTGTCACTCCCCCCAGGTCATCATGTGAGTCGCTGGTTTCACATGAGCCAAGTTGTGAACGGTGGTTAAGTTTCCTGTGGAGGGATTTCAAAACTGCATGACTTGATGTCTGAGGCCTCCTCCTCTGTTAAGTGATGGCTGTTCCAGCTTGACATAGATGGCCTCCTTTACTCCTCTCTCAAACCATCTATCCTCCCTGTCCAGCACATGCACATTCTCCTTTAAATGTAAGTGGACTGCAGAGTCCTGGTTGGAGGAGCTGAATGTCCGGTGTGGAGCAATGCATTTGTGGAAGGGTTGTTTGGTCTCCCCAATGTAAAAATCTGCGCACTCCTCACTGCACTGGCCTGCATAAACAACATTGTTAAGTTTTTGTCTGGGTGTTTTATCCTTGGGGTGAACTGGTTTCTGTCTCAGAGTGTTGCAGGGCCTGAAGTGAACTGGGATGTTATGATTAGAAAAAATTCTTCTGAATTTCTCTGACACCCCTGCCACATACGGAATGATAACGTTGTGGCGTTTGTTCCTCTCCTGTTCCAGGATCGCTTAGTGGATTTGACATATGTCCAGTTAGGGTATCCACAGGTTTTTAGTGCTGTCTTGATGTGTTTGTGTTCCTTAGTCTTCCCCTCTGTCTTTGTGGGAACATTTTCAGCCTGGTGATGTAGGCTTCTGATAACTCCCAGCTTGTGTTCCAAAGGGTGGGGAGAGTTGACGGTCACACTTTTCTTAAACAAAGCTAATTCTTTTGTTCCGTTCTATAGGTTTAAAGTATGGTTTGGAATTTTGGATTGAATATTTGTTATTGAATATTGTTAGTTTCTGTGAGTTCCTTGAGATGATTGAGACTTTGCAAAATCTCTTGTCGCCTGATTATTTCTAAAATTCGAGATGATTACCTTAGGCCAGCACTATACTAGAAATGGTGCTAACATCTACCTCCTTGTGCAAAAAGCTCCCCAATTAACATTTTGTATCTCATATTTTTTCAGTCTAGAAGAAAAATCAAAGCACTACATGACGTGGGATTATTAGCTAGACTGATTCTAGTTTATCTTAGGAAATGATACTACCCCAAAACATCAAACTATGCCTTCATGTATGGAACTAAACATCCAGGATACTGTTAGCTTAGCTGAACAAAGAGACTGAACTCAACGGGTACCAGTTTAGTTGCTAACTGTTAGCTCTCTAGTTATCAGTTAACTCTGAAAGATAAAATTTGCTTGCTTTCAAACTAATTACATCCCACTTCCAGCTCTGTACTTGAATGTGGTAAAATGTGCATATGACATCTATTGCAAGACTGCTCTTCCTGAAGTTACTTTTTCCTTTTTTCTTTTTTTTGTGAACTCGTGATTTGGGGCTATTCAAATAAAATTTGATTTGATTTGATTTGATTTAAAGTCCCTCAGAAGTCTGCAATAGTATATACTGTAACATCATTCTAAAAGATACTTTAGTAATGCTGCAATGTGTAAATCTACACATATTTCTCTTGAAAATAAATTAAGCAAGCTTAGAGACAGGACCTCTACACCCTCCATCTTGAAAGTGTCATCTCTTGGAAGTAAAATCATTCCCTCACCCGAAGATCCAAACGTGCGCACAATTCATCTTCCCCCTGACACATGGGAAATACTTTTCATCATTATTTCAACTCCCTTTAGTTGCAAATATGTCTGCTCCTGTAGCGTCATTAATGAGCAGTCCGCAGTAAATATTGCGCTACTAAATGACAATGGCTCCTCATCAGTGAATAAAGTGTCTGGGGCGAAAGGGAAAAGAGACAGACTTTGTTCCATGACACGGCAAGTCAAGAAGTTCTCAACCTCTGCTTGCTGAGAAAAACACTCACCCTCTCCCTCTTGGTCATTAGCTCTCGCCAGCTTCCCTACCATGTCGGCTTTTTTCTAAATGGGCCAATGGCCTGACCACATGAGCCCTGCACCGGGAACAAGTCAAAGCCGTCACACTACATAGCGCCTCACCATCAGTTTAGGAGCTGAGTCACTGGAGCCAGTCCATTACGTGACTTGTCATTACTGTAGGAAGATGGACCAAGTCATTCGTACTATTTAACAACACCCTGTGGTATTTAGCCACAGAGAAGAAGAAGAAGAAGAAGAAGAGTTGGGGAACAGTACTGACACCTTTGTAAAAAAAAAAAAATCTCTTTTGTCCCATTTTATTCCGCTGTGTCACATTGATCCATGTCAGCCTATGGTCTGCAATTCACAATGAAAAAGGAGAAACAAAAAAATGGCTGTGTCCAAGCTCAATTTGTAACCTTTTCGTAATCTCTCCGTCCCAAAGCCTGTTTCCTTTTTTACCCAGTGGGCCGTGGAGTAACTGCATTCACCATCAGCCCTATGATAGCGCAGTAGCCAAGCATTTTTTGAATGAAATGCCGGTAAGGTGACAGATAAGGCCCCTCTCCTACTTGTCAGTCAGCAGCTTTGCCCTGTCCAATCTTGAAGCGTGAATCCAGGGTACATGACAGTTGAGTCAGGCTTTTCTATCGAATGGCAGGCGGGAATGAAAGATTGAATTGTATGTTTCCCAAAGTGCTTGTGTCACCAAAGTGAGATTACATATTGGCCCATTCACTAACCCTGACACCAACTCACCACAAGTATCTGTTATCACTTCATGATGCATTTGGCATTAGCCTTCTGACAGTCTTCTTCAAATGCTGGTATAAGGAAAACAGGCATCTAATTTGGACCATCTGATCATTTTTCTCTGTATTTGCCTATACAAGAAGTTAACTGGCCTCAGGTGGTCTTGCAGCTAAAAAGAATAATACCTATTTCGGCATCTCACTAATCACAATGAATTTGTGTCTGCTTTGGACGTGTATCCAACCTAAAGGCAGAAAACAGAAAGGGTAGTTTGGACGTAATTGGAGTGACAAAACCACCACTTGTTTAGCTCATGATTTAATGTGGCACCCTGCTGATGAGTCTCTCTGCAGGGCCTCTGCCCCTGTAAACTTTCAACAGTGTCCAACCAAAGTGATCGCTAGCATCAACGCAAAAAATGTTCCAAGTAAGAGAGAGAGAGATCTCATTTCCAGAGTATATCTGAAGGTAAGCAGAAGCTTCACATTTCTGAAAAGCAAAACTTTGCACTGCAATCAGCCACAGCACCACAAGGCATCTGAGCCGTCCACCTCACTGAAAGGTGGATGGCTCGGAAAAAGAGTCTGAAAAATAATCAGCTCGCGGCTCACAGCAGGTACTGTCAAATTGCAAACTAAGGCAAGTAATATATAAACAAAAACCCATTCATCATTCAGCTCAATGTGAGCTGCATGACTAAGAGTCAGTCTGCTCTCAAGCCACAAGAATTATTGACCTTTTGACTAAGCCACTTCCAGTGTTGGTTCTTGGTTCTTCAAAGTGGGTGCAACATGCCATCTATCTAAGAATCTGTTTCTCTACTACTATACTTTACTAATCTACTTCTCTACATACAAACAGAGAGCAACTAGAGAGTCAAATCATTACATCACTATTAACAGTGGATCACTGATTTCCCAGCACTGACTTTTGGCTCCCTGCTTTGCCTGCCAACATTGGCATCCAAACCCCACAGGTCCAACACATTTGTGCTGTTGGTGTTAATGCTATGGCAGCGGCTACCAACCAAAAGCTATGATTGAGTCTAACGAAACAAACTGCAGTTGTTAAATTGGCAGTCATGAGGTTTAACTGGGTTCATGGCCATTAAAACCCCACCCCCAGCCCTTCACATAAAGGTTCTTTGGTCTAGACCATCAAAGTGTTGATGCTACTCTGAAACCCTTTTTTCCTGTCTGAAAGTCACTTCTTTGGTTATAGAACTGCAAAGAACTGATCCCATAATAGGCACAACTACAACACTGGAACAAGCTTAATCGAAAAGACCTACCAGAGCTAAGCTGGTCATCATTTCTAATATATACTGTATATGTATAAGATATTGCACAAAAGGGTTTTTATTTTTTATCAATAAATGCACATTTAGCCCGGCAGCTCTCTAGAATTATTATTAAACCTGAATTAGAGCTATCACAGGAGCAACAATCAAGGTCAGAGAGTAGAAGGAGTACATAAAGTGTTGTGTTAAGCATGCTGAAGTCAGGGCCTATGAATTGGATTCATGGAGTCGGAACAAGCATGGTAAGGTCAACAGAACGTCGACCAACTGGCACTGAGTTAAAAATCAGAAGGGTTTTTTGCTTGTTGTATTCTCCCAGGTTGCACTGCTGATGTGGCTGCTAGCTCCTGACCCCGTGCACTGCTGCAGTAAGATCAGACGTAAGGGGGGAAGAAGGCTTGATGTTGCTTAAAAGCACCCCAGTGCTCCCTGGTGGCCATGTATACATTAATAAACACACACACCAACAGACAGGGGTGTAGAAGACAACAAGAGCAGAATGGAAGAAAACATTTGATTGATTTTTGATTGTTTGGCGGGGGTTGCAGCTATAATAATATATTTCATTAGCTTCCCCTTATCTACGATATACTGTGGCCATGAAAAGGGTTCTGCCTTGTGCTACAGTCCATGAAACGGGGGACAACATCCACAGTTCTTGTTCTGTGCAAAATACTGTTTAGTATGTGATTCACTGTTGGTTTCCTCGCTTTCTATGTGTAGTCATAGGGGACAGATGTTGATGATGTTCATTAGCAGAAAAAAAAACAAAAAAAACTACACATGTTCAACAAAGATTCCAACCTGATTTGGTGACCACAGATGGTAGTTCAACTCAGTTTTATTTACAGTAATATTTGGAGCCAGAATCTGTGTTGTATACACTAGTATAGAGGAGAACCCATTCACCAACCTGCCTAACTGCATTAGAGCTCAGCTATCAATTGTAACATTGCACCCCCATTTTTCAATCACCAAGTATTTAATTTAAACTAAATCAAAAAAAACAAAAAAGACAACCAACTAATTAGTTAATGACAACCTAAAATCCATCATCTTTGGAAAAATGTATTCGATTTGTATTTTCCTTCCTGATATAATTGAGGTGAAGGGGGTTTAAGACTTATACTGCCGCCCACTTTTTGGGGGTTTCACTGTCGTCCATTTTCATATATCTGAATTTACATTATTAGTGCTGACAATGGCCAACAAAAGCAATAAAAAACAATAGGAACAAAAGAAAAGTTCTATGCAAGGTTGTAAAGCCAAAGAATTCCCATTTTGACCGCCTACAGCTATGTCCATATGTTCACATGACTCTAGTATGTAAACATATGGCCTTATGGTATGCAAGCTTATATAAGGTCAAAGAATAGGTGGTTTGAGACTTAAGGGGAATTAGTGTTAGTCTGTTAACTTCTGTCTTCTGCTCTCATTTACCTTTCTTAAAGTTAGTTTAAGGGAAGAAAATAAGAAACAAGCAGCTGGAAAGTTGACAATCAACATGGCCTCATCTAGTGAGGACATGATGAAGATATGCATATCATATTCCTGTTTCTATTTGCAGGAATATATAGAGAAATGTAGTTGAAAGTTATAAAGTTTACAGTCAGTGACTCTAAATGCTAAGCTTAAACTTAAAGTCATCGAGGGACAGGCTAATGCCTGACATGGTCACCGTAGTCCAAGCATTGGTTAATCTACACAAACTTTAAAACTTCCCCATTAGTATAATTTTTGTGCACAGTGCTAGTGCACAGCTCCACAGCTCCAGAGGACATAATAATACAAATCATTTTTTATGGAACCTTTATACAGTATTTTCTTTTATTGTACTCATCACTTATTTAAACCAGAACTTATCACTCTTTATTGTTGCCCAAGATGGTTGTAAGGATGGAAACTATCTGTAACCTTGCAAGCAAAGGCAAACACGAAAGTTAAAATAGACTTCAGACTTCATCAGACTTTTACTTTGTGCACTCCTCTCTGCTCAAGTTGAATAGATAAGCCCTCTTGAGGTTTAGGTGAGTTAGGAATGGCGACTGGGACGCACCGTATTCACATCCAGTGATCTCAGCAGCTGAGCAAGTTGCACTTCCATCCCGGTCAAGACCACTGAGCATGCTGAGAGCTTCGATAAGCCGCAAGCAGCTCTTCTCATGGCACTGCTGCTCTGCCTCTTCAACTCTGTCCATTCATCCCCTCCTCTCCCACACACACACACACACACACACACACACACACACGCACACACACACACACACACACACACACACACACACACACACACATACTCACACACTCACACAAGGGTGATACAGGGTAGAATCGACATTCGAGACTCCTAAAAGGTGAATGAGGGCGGGATGCAGGGTATGGAGGATTCAAGGGATAAGCGGGTTCAGTGAGAAACTGCTCTTCCTTGCCCTTTCATGGGGAATCATATCCCATTAAGTGGGTTTTGTCCTGTGATGAGGATGCCGCTGGCGTTCCTCAACAATCCCATTACGGCTCATAAAGGGAGCTGGGGATGTGGCCTGAGAGCACTCAGGCTGCTCCTCAAAGGCCACCAGGCTTTGTGTGCGTGTGACTGCGCCACATCTGTTAACATTTCTTTAACTGAAGGTGAACGTTGGGAGCTCTTCTTCAGACCGACACTGATGGTGTCCCTGTCGGATGCCTAAAGCTCAGTGGTTGACGTCACAGGGACTGGTTTGATTTAGCTCAAATATGAGTTCAGACTCGTCTGAAACAGAGAGAAGCATAACTGTTTCACTGGACAGCTTCACTGGACAGGAAAGACGATGAGTATGAGTATGAGTGTTACGCTGTCTTTAAACGCTTCTTCTTTCCCGTCTTTTTACATCCTCCTTTCTTCGATGCTGCCATCTTGCCAGCTTCCCAAGGTGTGTAAGACATACGAAGCTTGAAAATGTCCTTCAAGGATCTCTGAGGAAATAAAATACTCTCCTATCCGGATGTAGTTTTTATATGCCACACTCATTAGAGCCCCCTCATCAATATTTTTATGTTATACTCCATAAAATTGTAAAAGGGGTCACTCGTCGGGACAGTTCCTGATCAGCTCTACGCAGGCTTTTTAGTCTCGCTTCTGATGATTGTTTTGGCACAAAAACCTCTCTTATTAACCTTGTTGCCAACTTAAATGGACCAATTTCCAGCAAAAAGAGAAGGAGAAAAAAAAACAGTACATGCTGCCTGTGAGGCGCTAGCTGGGAGGGAGACAGCATTTAGCAACTAGCTGCTGGATTCACCTTGTGTCTAAAGACACATTCCCCTCAGATGTGGAAGGATGCCAACGTTCATCAAGGTACTATAAACTCCTCATGCCTTTTGGGTTTTAATTTTTTTTCTAGAAGATTGCTAGCATGTTTTAGCTTGTTCTAGCACGGACAATGGCCAACAGAAAACCCAACAACCAATAAAAACAAACAAGAAAATTTGTAAAACCAAGGAATTTGACTGCCAGTATGTTCACACACCTCTTTTCATACTGCCTTATGATATGCTGACTTAAATAAAGGCTGAAATGAGACCATTGAAGATCAAATATCAATTCTTGTTGTTCTGTTGAATTTGTCTCCTGCTGCCATTTACCTCATTTATCCTTCTCACAGTTAGTGTGAGAGAAGATAAAAAGAAACAAACAGCTAAGGAAGATGGCTATAAATGTGACCTCGTCTAGTGAGGACACTGAATAATGAAGAGATGCATGTCATATTTCCGTTTCTCTTGGCTGAAATATATAGTAATATAAGAAAGTCAAAACGTATCTCACACTGTATGGATGACCAAAACTGCCAAAATCAAAAATAAATAAAGAAGTAAATTACCCCAAACATTACCTCATAAATTACCCAATAAATAAAGTCATATGTGCTGAAATGCACCAAATAATATTATAAAAATTCTGTTTCAATTTGCATCTGTATTTATGTATCTTCATATTAATTTTAATCTCCCCACAGTTATCCATGTCTGTATTTCTTTTTAGGCTATGTGTTTCTTGCATCTCTGCTTCCTTATGCAAATAAAGGCACTGTCATTCATGTGTTATGGGGTCAACTTCTTGCCTGTTGGTTAATCAATATCAAAGTGTATAGATTGACTATGCCTTGCTCCCTAATACCATCTCCACAACTCAACAACTCAATCTCAACTGATTTAAGTTGTGTCCTTAATGACAATGTGCTGCAGCTCCTCATTAAAAGCTCCTAACAGCCGCACTAAGGTGACATCTTACTGACCGTGGCAAATTAAAAGAGAAATTAAATAAAAGCAAATAATACAGAAGCAATTAAAATACCACTTAAAGTTGTATTTCATAAATTAATTAAATTGTATACATATATAGAGTATACAGTACAATGACAGTGAACCACATATACTCTTTTCTTATGTATTGTATCATTGTGCATATATACTGTATGTGTGTATTATACTGCATACTGTATTTCCTCTCATGGCTGCATAGCTATGCAAGAAGTCAATGTGTGTCTTTTCATCAAACATTAATGTTAATTTTATGCCACTGCAACTGAGATATAAAAAAAAGTTGGCGCTTTGATCAAACAAATGGGAAGAATTATAGGTGGTGGGGGTTATTTCACAATAATTGCACCAATTTGAAAGTTGTATATTTACAATAAACATAATGGGTGAGAGCACTCCTATAGATGTACAAGTTTAATGCAATCCAATATAATAACTGTTATGTACACCCTGAACTGATTTTCATTTAGAATAATAATAATAGCACCTTTCAAGAGTACACAAATACATACATGCTATAAAAATGGACAAGAGAGTCAATAAGCAACATTAGGGTTTTTAAAAGTGTCAACAGGAACAACATTACACCACCTTGAACCTTGCTGTCAGGAGCAGAAATAAGAATTTCAGTTTGTTCGTATTAAGTTGCAAATAGTTGTCAGCCATCCAGTCATTTTTTAGACTGTAACAGATACAGTTTAAGCTTTAAAATCAATGTTTGATATCTTACATATATTTGTATGATCAAAATATTATATTTTTCTGTGCTTCTGAGAGTTTGTTTACAACAGTTGAAGAGAGCTAATGGGCGTCAGTGGATTTAGTAGACATTACATATTGTGTAGGCAACTATAGCTAGCTTTGACCCCTCATTTATGCATGTTATTTACCTGGCTCCAAACTAAACCTCTGCACCAAGGCCTCCTATAAGCATCAAGATTAATCAAACAGGCAGCTTGTGTTTTTTTGAAAAAAAAAGCAAGTGGCATTAATAACTAAAACATTAGGGGAAAGAAGGAGGGAAAAAGGCAGTGCTGGATAAGACGTGAAAAGGGAAATCACAGCAAAAGTTACATTGAATCCAGTTAATTTACAAAACAGACACACAAGAATTAACTCCAGTGGGAGTGATTAATATCATAAAAGATATTAGCTGCTGTTTACATTATCAAGGTGTTTATCAGTGGCTTTCCAATTTGGCAAGGTTCAAATTTTCATATTTTATTTCAAGAATGGCCAGCTGCACGATACTTATCAGCTTTGTTCTATGGGCTAAAATGGCACTTCACAAGCTCTTGAGAGGGAGCCAACATATTTGCACGGGCCATGTGTTTCACCAGCTCAAACTGATGAATAAACAAATCTTTCTTCAATGCAAGAAAAAGAATACGTCTCATTTCTGCTGACAGCAGCCCCAGTGAATGTGACTCTCGTTAATGAATGTGAGCAGGTTCACGGGGGCACCTCATTTTAACCATCCACATCGGACGTAGTGGTGCAGGGGACTGCTGTTTTCTTAACACAGGGCCATCACAGTGGAAAGTGCGAGGAATATTTCATAAATTACTACATGTGAATGTGTGTGTGTGTGTGTGTGTGTGTGTGGGGGGGGGGG
>KV751346.1:12599537-12614625 GCA_001698575.1 Mola mola
TCTCTCTCTCTCTCTGTCTCTCTCCCTCTCTCTCTGTCTCTCTCTCTCTCTGTCTCTCTCTCTCTCTCTGTCTCTCTCTCTCTCTCTCCTTGTCTCTCTCTGGAAGTTTGATTGGGTCACACAGCCACTAGATGGCATCAGCACACACACACACACACACACACACACACACACACACACACACACACACACACACACACACACACTAACACGGTAAATTCACAGTGTTTGGTTTCAACCACAAGTTCATTCTATAGAATGAATCTATAGAATAATGGCAGAGCTGAGGCCATAGAGGGATGCTCGGGTGCTGGCATCCTTTTAACACGTGGAACTTTAAAGGTAAAAAACAAGTGTGTAAGTACACTCTCCAATATAATCTGCAATGACTTTACCACTACATATGACATTCCACTGTGTTGTGTCTTATTCTGTTCTTATTTTGTTGTAATCTTTTTTTTTTTTGGGTGCCTGAGATAACTTGAGATGGGGCTTTAGAATCAGAACAGAGAGATTATACCACAGAATATATTAAAGACAAAGTTGCTTCGTTGCTAAATTTATATCAAATGAGACATTTAAGTCTGAAGGCTACCTTAAAACCCTCTGTAAGACCAAACCATGTCCTAAATGCAGACTTTTTAGGTGTTTCATAGGTGATGATTTGTTGTGTGTATGTGAACCAGAGGTACATTCACACTGTCTGAAGGACAGAGGTAAAATAAATTAAAAAGAGCTGCATGAGGCGCCACTAACAAACAAACAAATCAATAATAAACACAGCCAAGACCTACTGATTATTTATTTAAAGGCACATAAACGACACTTTTTTTGTGCAACGAGAACTATTTCTTTGGTTTTTCCTGGTATCTGCATCACGTTTTGCCCAGTGGCAAGACACCTGTTAATGATATCCTTCACAGCGCAGTTTTACAGCAGCGCTCCAAAATTCCTGGATCCCTGTTGGGTCCATCAGTGAGCTGAAGGTAAACTGAACTTTATTTGTAATTAGTTTTTATTGTTTTGTAACACAGACAAGTAACAAATGTCTCTGCTGATGCCCTTTTCAGTGTACATGAGTGTCACATCGGTGGCAGACTGACTCACAATTAAAACAAATGAAGAGCTGTCAATGGAAATGGAATGATCGTGTGTGTGTGCTGCAACCCAGTCACCAGGTACTTAGCGGTACTTTTACGTTTCAATTTTCATTTTTGTGTTGTGACAAGCTATCATTAAGTTCAACAAACAGAGCAAGAAACAAAAACATTTTGTGGTGGGGTTAGGAAACGCTTTTTTTCCATTCTAAAGTTCGATGGAAAATGTCCCCTCTTCTCTAATTCCCAGTCTAGTTGTCACTAACAAGGCTAGAAAGTGTCAGTCGAATGGTCTTCTCACCATGGTTTCACACCATCCCATTGCTTACAGGTTTCAATCCTGTAAGCAAAACATAAATGTAGACAACATTTAGAAATAGAAGATACTGATTTGATATACTTTATATATGTTGATTATACAGCCATCGCACAGCTCGCTGATTGCAGAGCATTCGTCTTTTGAGTCACAGTAAATACACAAGTGATTAATTATTAACATAAAGAAATTGATGAAATTGTTGGGGCTTTCTCACTAATGATGCAACAGTAATGGCTGTTTTGTTACAAATGCATTACTCTACTCCGTCCTGATTGAGAAGCATTCTGCTCTGTTTCCTATAGGTGTTAAGGTAGCACATGATTATTTATATATTTGAAATTGATTGATCACTGTCTTGTGCCTGCATAATGACTTCCCAATAATGAAATTGTTCTTCACAGGGCCTTTCTTTGCCTCTATTTTTTTTTTTTCCTTGCCTCCTGTTTTGCCACAATTGGAGCGAACATTGTTTATTTATCACTGGCTTCTAAAAACCTACTCACACCATTACACGTATTCAACAGTCGTGGAATGTTAGAAGTTCAAGCTTAGTGAGCCAGAGTGACTGCAAAAGTGACTTAACGACTGCATTTTGATCAATTCCCTCTCTTCATTTGATTGTCCACAAACTTCTGCTGCTCATTCAAATTCACACTCTTAATAGAATAGAATCCAACAGATGAGCATGATTTCTATAGCGTTTGGGATCTTTTGCCCCAACCTGTGATGGAACAGCCACAGCGAGTTGAAAAATCAGACCCAGAAGCAAAACAGCAAAAAAAAAAAGAAGGAAAAAAAAAAAATCTTTATTTATTATGCATTCTATCCAATATCTGAACACATTATTCATGATAAGTTGTTTTATTCATAGTTGCAGAAGGTGAGGAGTCATAAATGGTGTGTGAGGGAGTGAAAAGACCTGTGTGGAGTGGGAGAGGGGAGGGAGGAACGGTGGGTCAGACACTCTCAACTCCGTTCAATATCTAATCCACAGTGCTGTGCTCATAAGTGTCGAGCAATGTTACATTAGCTGCCACCACCCTATACGTGGTATTGTACATCAGTCCTGGACATTCGACAAGGTAACTGCTTGAGTCGAGACCAGTCTGTCACGGGCATTACGTTCATGTGGATAAATGCAAATGTAACCAGTTTGGTGGAGGCAAATTAACCATGAAACTGGTTTGAACATTGATTAAAACAAAATCTACACTCATTAATAATGATTATTAATAAGAAGGGGTGTGACAAGATCTCGTGCCGCGAGATCTCCCAATATTAACACGTGACAATATTTGTCTTTGAATTGAAAAGCTGTCTTGCAAAGCAGAGGCCTGTCCAACCTTCAATTTATGACCTTAGGAGGGCAGCAATATGCCTTTGCTGCATCTAGTCGCCTGGAAACCCACAGGAAGAAAAAGAAAAAGAAGAAGAAGCCTATTCAGATGCAGACAGCAGGATGTCTCAGTCTGATGACATTAAAATGTAAGATGCCCCTGTCACTTTTAAATCGTTTGTGTGTTAGCATTTTGGGTACCTGGTAGAAATAGTAAACGGTGACAAAGTGACAGACAAGACACGAACAATACGTAAGAACTGTAAAAAAAACTGTCGCCAGCTAACACGAGCACTATGCAACAATAAACACCTTTGCACCTCGACTTCGACAGTCAAGTATCAAAGTCACAGCAATAACAAGAGACATTGGCGTTTTCATTACAGCTGATATGAGGCCATTTTTCCATGGAAGAAAATCTTGGATTTTGGCAACTCCTCCATGCATAGTTCAGGCATGCACCCCAGCTGGCATTTCCATGTTTATTTACAGATAAGTCACCGTCAATGACGAAATTTGATTCACCGTTGCCTGGTTTTGATTTTGCAAAGTATAACATTTTCAAAAGCTGAGGACATTATATGATGATTACAGATTGGTTAAAATTTTAACCTTGATTTATGGGAAGCAATCTTATTTGTTGTTTCAATGTTGAAACATCCGCTGACATTCAACCACAAGCACTTTGTAAGTTTCAAAAATTGTTACATATATAAACTCTCTTATTTGAATGTTGAAGGTCGGTCATGTGCTGTCGGATATACTTCAAAAACGCACCTGCATTGTCATGCGATTCAGTCACATTAAAGCTATTTTTCCATTCATATATTTCGCCATTAAAGTTTTGGTGTAGATGTTTTTTGATGGACTGAGTATGAACCAAAGCGTGAATACCCATTACCCACAGTTTACTGGGCCTTAAGCCAAATTGCTATAGCAGCTACTGTAAAGTGTCCATTTCATCCAAGCCCCATTTGGTATCCAGCTCACAGGTCAGCGTGTGGCAAAAGGTCGACAGGGGAGTGGAAGTGTGATAAATTACAAACAGATAAGTTCTTACAAAGACCCTTCCCCCCCTCGAGCGCCACTTTTCATGGTGCCTGGTAAACCTCATAAATCAGCAGCTGAGTCCCCACAACTATCAGCCAGCATCATTGTACTTCATGGCCAGGTTCATCCACTTTCTGCATGTCTCATCAGTGCTTCGGTGTCAGTCGCTGCAGGAGCAGAGATGAATGTTAAATCACGGATGGGGAAAAAAAAAACAAAAATCTAAACATGCACAACATGCCTCAGCAATGGCTGAGTCTCATGCACCAGAGCCATGCATTTTACAATGTCAAGGCAGCAGTCCCGCTTCCTTTGGCATCCCTACCTGATGACATTTTTCTCTATGTTCCATAAATCAAACTTCCAGACCAGCTGGGTTGAAGAAAAGAAATTGGGCTTTTGAAGAAAATAAATTGTGGGGAAAAAAAAGCTTTTCAGAGAAAGTGTTGAAGATTTGGAGAATTCCCTGTTAAAAACTGCAATAGGAGTTTGGGGCAGTCATCTCTTATGGTTCACACTCACAGGTGCAGGGATAAACTTTTGATAAGCAGCAATTCCCTGGGTAGTGGACTTGAAAAATGCCCTTTGGCTCCGGTCCACTGAGCCCTCTGCATGACCATGTTCACATTAATCATTGCACTGCAAGGCTCAAGCCAGACTTTATCCAGTTACTTAGAATGTCACTAGTTGCAGGTTCACAAAAATGACTCCTATTTTCCAAAAACGCAACCCTAATTGTAAATTAATTGCCACAAATAATAACACAAAATCCATGTAGAACAAGGGTGATTACAGTGTATTAGCACGATGGAACCAATGATATTAGGCTACTTGGCCTTTTTAGTCCTATGGTGTGAACCATTTGACCTGCAAGATATCATTACAATTTCCATAATTCACTACATAAGAGGGAATTTGACACAGAGGGCCATTAAGTGTGGCTATAGTTAGTTGCGCAAATTAGTCTTTACAAATGTTGAGTTACTGCTTCCTCTGAAGGAGCTGTTAAAAACTGCCATCTTTTTTTTACATTCATGCAAAGCGAAGCGGTTGGAGGCACATTCACACTTTGAATTGTCTCAGCTAAAAATTCTTTAGTTTTACCAAATGTTTGCAATTCGTCGTAACATTCATACAAGACAGACCACACCTCATCACCAAGCAGTAGTGTGTACCTGTTGGCCCCGTGGTCATTTTAATTACAGTTTATATGATGGATAGACAGCTTGTGGCTGAAATTACAGGAAATAAGCAGTTAGAGAGGCATTCCACGGTTACGTGTCAAAGTCTTTGAAAATGCATGCGTAAACATTGAATAATGTCTTCTGTGTCTCTGGAGGATTTCTGTTGAGTCTGACTGGCATCACTTAATCGTTTTTCAGCATGACTTATGTCTAACCGCTCAGTTGTCCCTTTACTACTGCAGGAACAAAAAGCTGCCTAATAAAACACGTGCTGAAACAAGTCCATCCATCATGAATGTTATAATGCTCAGCTTTTGTTGAAACTACAACTGATTCTGCTGTAATTTATGTTGTTATTGAATTGTTCCCAGAATTTTGTCCCCCTCATTTACTTTATGTCAGTGTCCGTGCGCTAAATAATAATTTCCTGTATAAATAATGGAAATTAAAGTTGACTTTTTGGCTAAAAGTTTGTTTTTTTTTTTTTATTTTTTTGGTCTTAAACATTAAAAAAAAACAAAAAACAACAACGGAACGGACTATATAGGGACAACAGTGTTAAGTCATGCAAAAAAAACAAAACATGTATTGTACTGCAGAGACAACTACTGATGTTAGCATGCTAACCAGCTAGCCTTGGCCTCTCCTGTCTCTGATAGCTCTTGTAGTTTCAGATGGAGAGTGTATGGGAGCAGTGACTTTGCTAAACAACACCAATTCATTAAATATATGAAAACGAAATAAAGTTTCACCTATTTTATGATTCACTTATCAATCACAAACTCACAACCATACACTCTCTGAATTGCAGTTTCTCTCTTACACATTTGCTTAAAATGCCTTGTTAACTCATCGTAAAACACTTTAGACAAGACATCAGCAAAATAAGAATTAATTCAATCATTAAAATCATTCAAATTTGACAAAGTGCCTTTCATCAATCACATTTGGGTTTGTTGAAATAATTAACTAATTAAGATGCTAAAATTCTTCATCTCTACATGTTGTTTTCCACTGCAGCTAAAGGCCCAGCACTATTTCAGACTGCCCTTTCATCTCCCACATCGGTGCCTCTTACAATATTTCCTGGGTGGTCATATTCTGGCACTTATTCAAACATGTTTTCAGTTGGTGCTGGACTCTAAAGGTTACCTCTTGTCCCTGATCCTTTTTGCAACATTCTTGAATAGAAATGTCCAATACGAACTTGATTTGACCTCTGATTTTGGTGGCTACCAGTGCGTGATGGAAATATTTGGATCTTAACTTGCTAAATGTTGTTTAATGAATGTTAACCCACTGTTACATTTATGCCAGTCGGAGTGTGAGAAATATGAGGACTCTGATGCAGATAACACCATTGGTTTAAAGAAGTTCAGTTCAAGGCTAACAATGTGTAGAAGCAGGCACAGGTCAAAGCCAGAGATCAGCCCAATTAAGCAAATGAAAGGGAGCCAAAAATCTAAAATCTGGAGAAATTGGGAAGGTAACCAAAGTCCCAAAAAAGTAGGAGCTGCAAATGAAGAGAGGTACATGAGGACAACCAGAGACAAAAGGTTTGAACAATGGTACAATAAACTAGCAAAGACTGAACAAAACACAGAGGGCAGACAACTCATTACAGGTGAATCCAATCAGGGCAGGGATGGTGAACAAAGATAGGAAGTATGAGTAAGAATGAGTGAGCATTTTCAAAATTGAAAAGAAAATAATGGCTAGAACCTCAAAAAATGGCAACAGCTGCTAATTGGGATAGGTAGTGCTCAGCAAGTGTAAGCTTTTACAGTAAAAGCGGAGTCTGTACTAATCAGAAACAAGCTGAGATTGAACCAAAAAGTGGACCATAAAAACCAAACAATAAGCTGAAAGACACTGATGTGCTCTGTCAAGCTGAAGGGAGTCGGTTGGTATTTCTCTGTCAGTTTTTCATATAATCACTTGATCTATTGTTAATTAAATTGAATAGCTTGGAAACCAGTTCTGATCCAATATTCAGCATACACAGGAGTGATGTGGAAATGTGAAGCCTCCAGTGCACATACACTGTGAATGGGAGTATCTTAAAACATTTTGAAATGTTTGCATAGTCATGTATTGTGGAATGTTTAATGAGGTAGAATATGTGCCGACTTTATTGTGGAAATTTTTCCTTTGTTCTGCTTAAACCATGTCAGAATTTCACACAGTCTGAGTTACTGGGAAAAGGGTTTTGGCCCAAAAGCAGAAGCTGGAGGCAGACACCTAGCAAAATAGTGGGATTTATTCAGGAAGGGCAAAAACTCATAGTCGCAGGCATGGTTGAATCAGTCCAAGTAGTGAACATTTCAAAAAGTGCACAGGTAAAATCCCAAATCCAAAGAAAGAAATCCAACAGGGCCAAAACCAGTATAAAACAATAAAGAAGAAACACAAAAAAACTGAACTAAGGACACTGGGAATAAAATAGGAATAATTACACACTCAAAAGACTAAAACATTAAAAAGTACATTAAAACAAAAAATGCCCAACAAGTATAAATTTAGAACCTCGACATCATACAGAGAATAATAAGATAAAACAGGACACACACCAGAATTTTGCTTCTGGCAGTGCAGAGAAGGTTCACTTAGGCCTTCAGGCTGGTAATAAAAATTCATTGAAAATGATTTCAATGAATTTTCATTCATGTCATTGAATGGAGGACCAACAATATGTAACATAAAAATCTTCTGTAATTTTGTATTTTTAATAACATCCATCCATTTTCTACCGCTTACCCTGTTAGGGGTCGCGGGGGGGCTGGAGCCTCTCTCAGCATCTTCGGGCGAAGGCGGGGTCACCCTGGACAAGTCGCCAGTTCATCACAGGGCTGACATATAGAGACAAACAACCATCCACACTCACATTCACACCTACGGGCAATTTAGAGTGACCAATTAACCTAACCCCCAGTTTGCATATTTTGGACTGTGAGAGGAAGCTGGAGTACCCGAAGAGAACCCACGCAGACACAAGGAGAACATGGCAACTCCGCACTGAAACGCACTGACCCGGGAATCAAACCCAGGACCTTCTTGCTGTGAGGTGACAGCGCTAACCACTGCACCACTGTGCCGCCCCTTAATAACAATGTGGGCATTTAAAGCTCTTCATGAGGGATGCAGGTGTTGGTTTTCAGGGACTTGTGACTTTGACTGGAATTCCTCTGACAGATAAGAGCTTTTTCCAGGTCGGTAAAGCACTATCAAGTTATGTAAGAATCATTGTTGTTGGTGCTTAATGACTTTTTCAATATCCTGCCAGCCTCCCAGTGTTTTGAGTGTATCATACAGTACATAATTACTGGAGTCCCATAACGCTCCCATATTATTCTATGGCTAGTGACTCATGATCACAGAAATAAATCTAATCAAATATATTAGGCTTCGTCGTAAGGATAATTAAATTTACACATCTGAAATTTTCCATCAGAAATTTGGTTCAGTTGTTCTGCTTCTGCAGCGAAACAATGTCGTTAAGCTCAATCACTGTGAATTACTGGATTGTTGGCTAAATAGATTGGGCATGATATAGTTGAAATTGCTAGCCTCTCAGCTACACTCCTCTTCTCACAGCACAAACCGTCTTCTCCCTTGAAGCTCAGAGGGTGAGGGCGAAGCTGAAATCCGTTTGTGTTTGCCTTATCACTTCATAATGAATTCATTGCCTTGGTTTGTTCCACTACAGTCAAAAATGTTTAAAAATTGACAAGCTGACCACTTCCAAAGAAATTCATCTTTCCCTGAAAATGAATTCCTGACACCACCGGACTCCAAACTAATGAAATAAATGTAGAGTAAAATGGGAATCACCCTGGGTGCTCACAGGTTCTTACAAAAAGTCAACTCAATACACATAGACCCACAAACGCATACCAACAATACGCGGGTGATTATCATCAGGTTTGGGATTAAATCTCTGTTTTTAGATGCTTAATACTTCCAAATGCAGATTTCGTCATGTAACGGCCCTTACCTCCATTTTCAAAGGCTTGCTGGGATACAGCCGTGCTGTTATACACTGGAACATATTCAGCTGAAGCATCATTCATCACCTTACTGGAATCTGAGGCGGTGCATGCCTGCGGCACACCTGAGACCCTCAGGAGACAAATGTTTCCTTTGCTCACACTTCTCCTGCATTAATGAGTACTTGGGGAAAAGACTTATCCCAATGCTTCATCAACATCCGATCGACTAGATGCATCAGTCACTTTGGCCAATCAAGGACGCTCCACTACACTCTAGGATTTTGACTGATCATTCCATTGCAGCCATGAATTCGACGCATGGGCGAATAAGTCACCGAGCTCCTCAGTTAGTTAACCATCGACCTGCCAGTGCCTATGGGCCATTCTGCATTCAGCACACCAGCTGATGAATCTCCACACTGGAACTGGAGACGGGCCATTTGGGCGGCTGGATGGCGAGCACCAACTCAATCTCATTCACGGACCAAGTTTCTCAGGAAAAGAAAAAGGATGGGAGAAGAGAGGGCACCATTGAGGCTGCAGGCGATTTTTCATCAGCCCCTTGTCAATGTGACCCATGCTGCAGGGTGTCAAGGTTCAAAATTATAGAGTGGCTGAAAAGAGCGTGATAAAGGGCATGCCCAGTATTTGACTCTGTGACATAGTACATCACAGGGGAGAGGTTAGAGGTGGATTAATAGTGAATTATCTGGTGTTAGGGCAGCAGTGGGAGGGTCAGTTTGGAGGATGAATAGTGAGCACAAGCAAAGTCTGCACCGTATGCCTTTGAGAGCAAACCTTGTATGAATGACTCAAGTTGAAAAAAAAAAGAGTAGCATAGGGTGGGGGGAAGCGTGTGCCAAAAATAGACTTCAGCAGTCCTACTTGACTGCTTATCTTCAATGCACAGTCTTGGAAGGAGCAGCAGTTCATATCCCCTCTCTCCCCTCCTCCCACCCCTGTCTCTTGGTAATAGATGAACATGTGTGTAATGCACCCTGTTTGTCCATTATAATATAAATCACAGCATTTGTTTAGTATGCATATCTCAGAGTTTTCACATCTCCCACCTCCCCAAAACCAGTAATTGTAGAAGCACAGCTGCAGCATTATATCTCCTTGTATTCCAAATGCAGCTACAGAGGCTCTCATAGCCTCAAAAGGGACAATGTGGGAGTTGCAGTGTGTCTGGACCACTGAAAAAGGAAAAGAGTTGGCAGAAAAGGAATTGCCCTCATTTCAGTGTCTTGTTTTCTCCAAATTGCTACTGGTAAACTACTAGCAGATGTGACCCCCAAATCAATTGCCCATGTGGCCAAATGTTTCAATTTCTTTTAGATTTGTTTGTTGCCAAAAACTGTCACTGCTTTCCTTCATACGTGCCTATGTGCAGGAGCCTAAGCATGATCAGCAAAAGTGTGGATAATATCTGGTCTTTTGAATAAGAGAAAGAGACTGATCATATTACCATCACAAGAGGTATACTCTCCTGACCTCCTGACATGTTTGAGTGTCTTGTTCCTTTTGTGTAGCCTACAGAGTGGTCCAAGATCTGGCTTCTTGCTGATTAAGAGATTGTCATATAACAGCGCTTATAAAAAGGGAGGACAGCAGGATGATGATCAGAGGTGATTGTGTAGTACAGAGCATAGTTTGGCAAATCAGCCCTTTCTTAAGAGGGACTGGTTTTTTTGGGGGGGAATTCAGTCTCACAAGAAATTGCCACAACTCAGAAGAGTTCGAATTAAAACATGGGACCAAAACAATCGTCATCAAGTGGTTATCGCTTTAGTGTTTCAACATTGTGTAATTGTGCTGTTGTGGAGAGAATATTTAATCATATTTTCATACTGTCAGGTTGAATTTTTACCCAAATCTGTCTCCTGTCCAGGGACTACTGATTTAATTTAGCTTATTACTAACCCCAAAGCAGCTAAGATGCTAAGTGTTTCTCTGTTGAACACACAAACAATATACAGTGTATGTATATATAAAAGTAGCAACTCTTAACGTTCTTCTAGCTCCTCTAGCTCATTTTTCACATTTTTAATTATTGTATCTGCATAGGAAATAGCATCAGTGCTCTATGTAACATATCGCTGACCTGTACAAAACAGCAGAAGGCAGACACAGCTGCAGGATTCTAAATGAAAGCCATTTAAACATACTTTAGTCTGGACCAGAGATCATTCTGACAGCAGAAAACCTTTTCCCCACTTTGCCTGAAGCTGGCCACCTGGCCTGCATTTACATGTTAGTCCATTGACTTGTGTGATTGTGTGTGAGTGTGCCCTTACGAAATTGTAATTCTCTCAAAATTAAATTTATTCTGATGGAGTGCTGCTTTTTACAATTAGGAAACTTGTGTTATTCCACGTGTTGTCATTATTGAGATAATAGTTCATCATGTAAATATCTGTAAAAAGCAAAGGTGGACGGCCTTTCACAACTGCTTTAGGTTGGAGGTCTGGGATGACAGGAGACTGAGTAACAGATCAGCGTTAATGTCCATTTCTGACAACCACGACTGTTATCTTTCCTAACTTTTAACCAGGTATCTTACAATCTCACATTAACCTCAATTAGTAGTTATTTTAGATCTCCTCAGTAGCAGGTGGAGTATTGTGGAGACCATCTTCTTCAGTGCTACAAGCGAGAAATGTTTCTTTAATTTCTCCTTTG
This sequence comes from Mola mola, assembly GCA_001698575.1. Taxonomy (NCBI): domain Eukaryota; kingdom Metazoa; phylum Chordata; class Actinopteri; order Tetraodontiformes; family Molidae; genus Mola; species Mola mola. The sequence goes on from KV751346.1 coordinate 12,611,195, forward strand.
TATTTTAAGACAGGTTATTTTGAATTTTCTGATCATTTGATTTCTTCTCCCTACTCATTTCAACAATTTTGTCCTCCAATATTAAATTTTCAAGCTTTTGGAGAGTTTTCAAGTTTGATGATTGGGAGCACTGCTGCCACACTTCCTTAGTCTGCCATAACAGAACCCAAGCATTACTGAAGTTTTAATGCCCCTTTTTTTTCACATGCTGCATTTCCAGTTTTGCCTCTGAACTTCTGGTGAATATCGTTCGCTATAGTAAACAGAACTTCTATCTTGTCTGTATTCATGAGGGGGCCATCTGAAAAGGTAGCACCACATCCACCACAGACATCCAACTGAAAAGATGATCTTTCAGAATAGACTTTGAACAGCACAAGGTTGAAGTTTTCTGTGGTAAAAAGTTTCTCTGATGCCAACATTTATGCATCATGCCCCAGTGAATAAAGTTGGATGTGGATAATTCACATTACTAAACCAGCTTGTTTGAATGGAATCTATGGAGTGCCTGAGGTGACATAAGAAGGGAGGAAAAATGAATTATCTGCGCTCTCTCAACTTCTATCTTTCTCTCTTTGTTTTGTTGATGACCTTCGGACCAAAGCTCTTCATTATGCTTTCCTCTTGGTTCCCCTTATTCCTCACCTTCGATTGCAAACTCAGGAGGGATATACCACCATAATACACCTGCTGTTGTGAAAACTGCAGCAACTTCTGCGGGCCAGAGTCATGTCCCCAAGCTGGTTGGCTCAACTTTACCCTTTCCAGTGACAGGCCAGTGTTGGTTTGGGCTCTGAGCGAAGGTTAGGTTAATCTCCTGAGGTAGTACTCTGTTCAGGGTGTAGCTCCATCTCCTGCCACCTCTTACTCAGCAAAATGCTCAGGTTTATTTCCCCGCCGGTCCATGGAGAGGATCACAAATGCTTTGCCCTCTGTTTCACATTAATATCCCTCCAGCTAATAGTGAACATAATTTTAGATCAGGTCTATTTCTTCCTATTATTTGTGCTACAGAGCAAGAAATTGATTTCCATTGGGAGTTAGAGGAGAAAGCAAAATCAACTTAAAGGAGAGTTGATTTTGCAATTACATTACTGTGTGGCCAGAAACAAAAGATGAACAAAAGAGGATATATCAATGAGGGCTTTACACAGTTTAACCTTTATTAATGGTTTGGCTTGAACATTGATTTTATTATTGTTTATTCTCTGCTTGGGAAACAGCAACTGAAATTCTCAACACTACAAACAAAGCAGCTTTACATGCGCCAACACAAATCATAGTCAGCTAAATCAGGTATCACAGTCCACAATGCTAAGATAGGATTAGGCCAAAACGAAGACAACACATTTAGATCAACAGGAAGCCCATCCATCCATCCATCCATTTTCCCGCACCTGTCCTTTGCAGGGGTGGGGTACCTGGGAATTGAACCCAGGACCTTCTTGGTGTGAGGCACTGTGGGTATAAAATCAGGAGTCCAAAGGCAAAGATTCCAAAAGAAACAGGAGAAACAGTAATATCCAAAAAAATCTATAGTCTAACAAAGCCCGAAAACACGGAGGCAATTAAACTAGGGAACACTAGGGAAAAAATTATAATGAAATGAATTAAATTTAAATACACAAGGAGGTTGGAGATGATTGGAAACACAGGTGCAGCATATCAGGGTGGGGCAGATGACAGGACATGGGTGAAACACAGGAGGGTAATCACACTGAGGGAAATAACAAAAGGGCAAATTATAAATCGAGACAAAAACTTAAGAGGAAATTAACCTTTACAATCAGATAACAACAGAACAATAAAAAACTAAAAATTATACATCAAACAATACCCAAAAACCCCAAACTATGACATCAGGAAATGATTGAATCTTCTTTGTATAATCATTGTACAACACTTGATGCTTGACACTTCATACATAAGACTCATATCATAATGTTTTAGTTAAGTCCTCATGTTTTCTGACAACATTTCTGGTGTCGGATCTAAATAATCATTTGATCTGAATAAATAAGAACCAACCAAGTTTTCTTGTTTTGTTATTTTAGTTCTAGGACATCACGCTACACTTAGCTGTTAAAACATAACTGGACATGAAACCTGAATCAATATTAACAGTGATAGGTCAAGGTTTACCCCTCCAGGAACCGCCACCTTACCGTGGTGGAGGGGTTTGGGTGCCCTAATGATCCTAGGAGCTATGTTGTCGGGGGCTGTTTGCCCCTGGTATGGTAAACCCAAGGCAAATTGGTCCTAGGTGAGGGGTCAGACAAAGCGTGGTTCAAAAGACTTCAATGATGGTGATAAACAAGGACTTGTGCACCCTGCCCGGAGGGATATCAGGACACCGCCCTGGAACCAGCCCTGGGGAAGGGGTCCGTAGGCGAGTGCCTGGTGACCGGGCCTTTGTCCATGGGGTCCGGTCGGGCTCAGCTCAAAAAGGAAACATGGTTCCGTCCTCATGGGGGCCCACCCCCCACAGGGGGAGCCATAGAGGTCCGGTGCTATGTGGATCGAGTGGCAGTCAAAGGCAAGGGCCTTGGCGATCCGATCCCCGGTTGCTGAAGCTGGCTATTTGAACATGGAATGTTACCTTTTTGGTGGGGAAGGAACCTAAGCTTGTGCGAGAGGTTGAGAGATACCGGCTAGATATAGTCTGCCTAACTTCAACGCACAGTTTGGGTTCTGGAACCAGTCTTCTTGAGAGGGTTGGACTTATTTCTATGTTGGAGTTGTCCCAGGTGAGAGGCGGAGAGCAGGTGTGGGCTTATTAATAGCTCTGCGGTTCTCAGCCAATGTGTTGGAGTTTAGCCCGGTGGACGAAAGGATTGCTTCCCTGCGCCTTCGGGTTGGGGAACGGGTCCTGACTGTGGTTTGCGCCTATGCGCCAAATAGCAGTTCAGAGTACCCACCTTTTTTGGAGTCCTTGGAACAGGTGCTGGAGAGTGCCCCTACTGGGGACTCCATCGTCCTGCTGGGAGATTTCAACGATCATGTGGGCAATGACAGCGAGACTTGGAGGGGTGTGATTGGGAGGAACGGCCTGGCCGATCTGAACCCGAATGGTGCTCAGTTATTGGATTTCTGTGCTGGTCACAGTTTGTCCATAACTAACACCATGTTCAGCCATAAGAGTGTCCATAAGTGCATTTGGCACCAGGACACCCTAGGTCGACAGTCAATGACTGACTTTGTAGTCGTATCAACTGATCTGCGACAATATGTGCTGGACACTCGTGTAAAGAGAGGAGGCCCAAGCGAATAGTGAGGGTCTGCTGGGAACGTCTGGCTGAGGACCCTGTCTTGGTCCTCAACTCCCACCTCTGGAGTAGCTTCAACCACATCCCGGAGGTAGTGGGGAGCATGGAATCTGAGTGGGCCATGCCTTTGTCGAGGCGGCTGCTCGAAGCTGTAGTAGCAAGGTC
>KV751346.1:12623043-12643571 GCA_001698575.1 Mola mola
TTCATTATGTGTCTATCAACATATGAATGTTGATTATTTTCTTCAACAAAGCCATATCTCATACAAAATGCCAAGTCATTTTCAAGAACTAAATGGATTTTTTTTTTTCAACGTCTCCCTCAGTTTTGAGGCTGCACTCGTCAGTGTCACCGGCAAGGCTATAGCGATTCTCCCAATAATGCCAATAAAGCTTACCAATGGCAGGGAAAAAGCAAACATGGTAATTGGTCAAGATGGAACAAATTTCAGCAACATCGCTAAGTTAACCAAAATAATCACAAACATGATATATGGTACAGTTTGTTTGGGAAGGAAATCTTCAATCTGAAATAGATGCTATCTCCCAGCTATGGCTAGAAAGTACTGTAAGTGTAAAGTACAATTACTTCACTGAGTGTTTTAATGCAGTGTGCAGTTCTCTGAACCATCAGTTATTTAACATGTGAGTGTAAGTGGGAGGCTCTATTTGAATGTCCAGATGAAACACATGCATCTCCTTTAAGCAGTGATCCGTTCATAGACACTAGACTGGTTTTCCTCATGCGTACCGAGAATACAGAAATAACGAGGCTGTATTTTAAGCAATTTTGTGAATGATTACGAGAATCCCAGCTAGCGTAAATGGGTTAAATATCTAGGGGAGCAAAGGTTTTAACAAGCGCCATTACATAATACTATTTTTCGCTTTGATTAATTGCTGCGACTTGAGGCAGATGTTCGCTCGCCATCCTGAGTGCCTCCATGTCACATACTGTACATTTTCTCCTGTTGAAAGTAGGTGTTGCATATTCCGACCATTAAGATGTCCTCTGTATTACATCACATTGGTGGAAGACAAGCATATTTCTTTATAAAAAAACAAAACAAAAAAATACTTACTTAGATGGCATTAAAGCTTATCAATAACTTTGCGTAGTTTCTTAGTATACCTGCTGTTTGTTGGCTTACCTTGAGAATCTCACTTGATCATTTGTCCTCCTGCCTGTTCTCTTACATCCTTTCAGTGGCTGCCATCCAAGGCCACAGAGGCTGGAGATCTTTACATTTTTTTCTGATTCTAACGGAGGTCGAAGGCAGTGTCATCATATCTGTATTTACTAGATACGGTAACATACTTTGCAAACCTCTTGCTGTCCCCCAAGGAGCCTCCACTTAAGCTGTACCGGGGGGTCACATTACTCCACATGTTCCTACCATCAAGCTTTGCCTGGTGCTGACTGCATTTCTCCTCCAGGGTTTGAGGGATTTAGACTATAACACAGCCACACCCGTGATTCCCCTTAGCCCCTGTAACAGCTCAGCCAGCTCTTATTCCACATCATGTTTCCCCCATGGGGCAACTGTAAACAAGCCTTCAGCATCACTTCACTTGACACGAGCTTCATGATAGACAGGAATGAAACTGCGAAACAGATGGCGTACTCCGCTGGGGGAAAAAAGGAAAACAACAGAGACACAAGATGTGCACCACCAGCAGCCTTTGTACACTGGTGATATGAGGTTTTCCATGCACACGGATGACACACGCATGGAATCTACACAGAGCAACAAAGGCCTGCCTCCTGCGGTTTGAAGATGCAACAGAAAAAAAGGGGAATTGTTTGATCTGAGTTATTTGACATCTCCAATTTGAATACAGTCTCACGTATTTGTCTGAAGAGGCCGTGTTGAAATGTTACCCTATTCCCACAGAAGTTGTGCAGGAAATTTTAAAGAATAATAAATCAGTGGCTTCCTTCAAATGTGCATCAAAAGTCAACACTTTGAACCCACACAAAATTCAGTTTCCGCTTTTGAGCAATGCTGATGGAGGACTCATACATTCAGGTGTGTTTTAAATTCATCCATGTAGTCTAGGTTGCACTCACTCGAATATAACATTCACCTCGGTTAGGTATTGGATCGGTTAATTTGTTGCAAACAAAGCTAGCTTCATCTATTTTCATTCATTTGTGGAAAACAACTAAAAATTCAGATTTTGGAATTAACTATGTGATGGGATGTCAATGTGAGCTTCTCCACGAGTGTGGCAAAGAGTGCTAACTGTGATGTCATATCCACGAGAGAAGAAAACACTTTTTCAGCAATTAAACTGATGCGTAGGATAGAAACCCCCCCCCAAAATAGGCGACAGGACTCGCGGATAAAGAAAATATATAATAAATCTTACCTTATGCTGAGAATAATGCAATACTTATAAAATAAGTGTAGAAAGTGAGGCAATGAAAGGAATGCCAATGAAGACGATGAAAACACTACTCATCAGAGCCTGACTAAATATATGACGAGATGACTAAACATTATAATGAGCTCTAGTACACTAAGATTGGAAGTAATTATAAACAAACGAATTAAAGCTTAGAAAGCGCATAAAGGAAATGAGGGAATGTAAGGATCTAGAGTCAAACCACTAGAAGCGACGGACAGAAAAGAACAATAGAAACAAATGAGAATGCGCATATGAAACATATCACAAGGGCAATGGCTATGAGAGTCAATATCAGAGACCAACTGAATGGATGGGGCAGGCCAGTTCACTAAAATGTCAACCAAAATTAAGGACTGCGACCAAACAAAAATTAAATGTCTGACAACCAACAGAAAATAACATGAATGATGATTGATGTCACGAGAGGACATTATGAGTAGTGCTCAGCCATGAATGAAGTGAAAGTCCAACGACCAAACAAAATGATGAGAACGATGCTTAAAGTGAGACCATAGAACAGCGAATGAGTGGCTGAGTCAAAACCTCCAATGCATGACAACCAAGTGACCCAAGATGCATAGAGAAATTGGCATGAGTAAAGGTGAGCAGCAGCGATTGCGATGATTAAAATTAATGAAACTGTGAACACCACCACCAGTTATATGTGTTGCTTGCCGAGAGGTTAGGGCTTAAAAGAACTCTGATTTGCCCGAACCGTGTTGATATCAGGGCAAATTGAGAATGTAAATGCCGATGAAGAGAAAGTAACTGTTGTTTTGTAATCATTTCTGCAGAGAAGTATTTTGATCCACTGTAGTTTTTTTGACAGAGAGGGACACTTTCATTTCATTTCTGGGTCTAGCTTTATGCCTAGAGACTCGAGGCGCATGTCAGGATTTAATGTTTTATAATCTGACAGGGGGACATCGAGAGTTCGAAAACAGCGTTTAAGTTTGCACAGAGATGAGCTTGAAATATCATAAGGGTGATCTATGAGAACTAAATCCTCCAGCAGACGGAGAACGGGGGGAACCATGACTCTGTTTAACAAAATTCAGCAAAGCACCTCCAAAACTAAATTAAATACTTCTGAGTTGTAGGCGCACAGCAAAGTAGCAAGGGTTGTTTATACTTAAGAAGGGCCCTGAACGAGGAGTGGACAGATCGAAAATTAATCTTTTCTTTCCTGAATATTTTCAGGCTACGCCTATGAGGCTAGTACGAAAGACGGGAAATGAAGATGATTTGAATTGACCTATGACATACCCTTTAGTAACTTCTTTTTGAATCAGTTGAGAGACTGTAACTGGGTCATTAATGGCAGACTGAAGATTTTTGCTACATAAGTGAGTGAAGGGGGAAGAGGAGTACCCTGACCTGAAATCCCTGAGAGAGGCCTGTGAGGAGATGGTATATAAACACAGAATCAGGATGGCAAGATAGTTCTGCTGTAAGACATTTAACGTTTATTGTAGTGGAAGGATGAGAGTTCAGAATGTTTTTGAGCCACCGCAATTCTCTTGCCGTGGAGGATTCTGGGGAATGGTGCGCAGACCGACGTGGGATAGGTATCTCTGCAGAAGCTGGCAGCCATGTAAAGTGCAGTTTTCCTGGAGAACACTTTATGATACAGATAGAATTTTTTTTTTCCATTTTTCAAATTCAAATTAGCATCGAGCTCCTGCCTAAAAGGATAGATGGAGCAGATGACATCTTGATAAATGCCAAAAGTAAAAAGGAATTGCCCAGTTGAGAGGTCTCTATTTAACCCGAAGATCAGCAGATAAATACAGCCGTGATATTTTCCCCAGAAGCAACAGCATTGTCGCCATCGGGGAGATGAGTGAATCAGGCTGACTAAATTGATGTCTCTCCCTTGAAGAATTGTTGACTTCAGCGGGGGTATATATTTGGGACACATTAAAGGCCTATCTTGTAGAGGAGCAGGGACAGTTGAGGCCAGAGTATGTGGAGTGCTTTCGACCAAAGTGGATGTGGAGCCAGAACATAACTGAACAGGAGAGCAGGCTGCTGCCTAGAGGCCTGAGTGGTGGCAATGGACAAAGAAGGCAACGCTGGGACTGCAGCAGATTTTGGAGACGAGCATCAGAGGCTTGCAGTGAAGTCATCAGAGACTGCAGGGTGGCCATTACAGAGTCAGTGGAAAGGTTCGGAGGAGTCAATGAAAGGTTCCTCCTCTCCGAGTGTACTGCTTTTCCAAATCCAAATTGCGCCACGGTGGCGGCCGTTCCTGCTTGAACTTTCGCTAAGCTTCATTTATCGTTGACTCACATAACTTGACTTAATTGCCATTTTGTTCCATTGTTATTTGAGTGCAGCATCACTGGGCCTCAAAAAAAAAAAAAAAAAGACAGAAGAGACTTATGCCCTACTGAGCTGCAGAGGCTTGGAGTTTGAATTGCAAAAAGCAGAATAGCACAATAATGGAAATATCACCTACTGTTGTGTATTTGAAGAGTTACTCTTCTGTTAATCAGTTATGTAATTTTAGTGTCTCCGTGAAGTTTATGTTTAGTTTTGTGGTCTTCCTGTTTTTTGTTTTTTTTTCAAAATGTCTTCTTGTGTTTTGTTTTAGTTTAGCTTTGCTTGATAATATAAATTTTGCTTTGCTTGCTAATGTTGCTTGTGTGTTATATGTGCTTGTGATTGATTTCTTTGTTTTTACTCTGCCTGGATGTATGGACTTTGTTTCTGTATGAATTCCCTGAATAGATTTCCCTGCCTTCACATGCGTGACCTCTGATTCCTGACTAAAGATTTTGCTTCAGTTAAACTGTTGTGCTCTCTTTTTGTTTTTTTCCAGCCTTGTACTAAAAAGCAACAAGCAGCAGAAACACTGAGACCAATTATATAATTTTATGATTTTCATCATTTTCTCACAAGTGATCATTTGAAACATAAATCAGATCAGACCAAGACATCATTTGGACCTTTTTAAAACATACAGTATGTTAAGTGATTCAGATATACATAAGACAGATGTTGAATTTTCCCTGTGAAGTTTTCCAACAGAACCAACAAACGTTATCTTTATGTTATTTCTTACCCACTAAAACCAATTAACTTATCATAATAAATTAGCATTACTCAAGTATACAAATCCTGCATTGTTTACGTCTATGTCTACCAGTTTGATTCTTCTCTGTGTTTGATAGTGTGCAGGACTTTGTTTAATGTATCATCCATTTGTTTTTGCAGGAGATTAAAAAAAGCAGCACATACACAGAAAAACCTCCATTGTGCTACAGACAGGATAAAAAGACTGTAGAGAATCTTAAAAGACTAGAGAATCTTAAAAGACACAGTATTTATACAATCACTTATACATCGTCTTATAACGGACAAGGTGAGATGATAGGATGTAGATGAAATTCTGACTCCGATACCAGTATCGGATATATTATGGCTGGAAATTCCGTTATCGGAATCGGTGAGTACTGACTCTAGGAACTGTCGAATACCAGTACAATCTTTTGGCTGTTTAGCGGAGGCTAGCATCCAGCCACCTACTACTCCAGAACAATCAGTTCTTCTTTGCTGCTCTAAAAGCCAACACCAGAGGTTGCCCTGTGCTAACACTAGCACTACTGTTTTAGAGCAGCGAAGAAGAACTGATGCACGACATGTTGGTTATTTTAATATATTTCACTCTTGATAACCCTTCCAGTACAACATGCACAGTATGCAAGATCGTACTGTCCAACGGAGGCACAAGCGTCGCCAGCAACCTTATAAAGCATATAAAGATGTATCCCATGAATGACGGCTCCCCCAATGCAAGGAGGGGGAAGGACGACAAACTTCAGCAGCAAGCTTTGGAAGCTGCAGCCTGAGAAAAATTCTCAACAACGGTAAAGAAGGGACAAAGTAACAGACAAAATTGTCGAGTTAATTGTCCTGGATAATCCGCCCTTCAGTCGTCAAAAAATATAGGATTCGAAGTTTCATTGAGCATTTTGAGCCATGCTACTGTTTGCCGGGCCGAAAATACATCTCCCAAAACTTTACTATACAGTAAGGGAGTAAGGGAACATGTTTCATGCAGGCTAATAGTCGTGCATGCAATTAGTTTTACCACTCGCATCTGGAGCTCTGACATGTGCTCTCTTTCTTTGCTGAGTTTAACTGCACACAGTCAACGTTTACCCTTCAAAGTGCTGCAAGCAAACAAGTTTTGCAGGTTGCATGCTGAAAAAAATTGAGGAGATACTGATAAATTTGAACATCCCCAGGTCCAACGGTCATGTTGTTTTGTGCAACATCACAGACAACATTAAAAAAAAAAAAAAAAAGCCATGGACAAGATATATATAAACACACCAATACTGGAATCGGTATCGGACTGATGAAATGGTATCAGATCATCTCTAATTGGATATGGGTAAAATGAGGTAAGATGATGCCTCATTGTTTCAATTCCCTCCCTGTTTCTCAAGAGAAAAGGGTAGAGGAAAGACACAGTGTCCCTATCAACACCTCCTTAGAAATAGTTTTATCTTCTGACAGCACAATTATGCAGACACAAGCAAAACAATGAGCTTAAAAGAATTTTGTGTTAAAATGTAATTTCCTGGTTGAACATGCCAGTAATCCATCTACGGCTTTAATACAGAGAACAATAATTTGTTTTCTTTCTTGCAGTTCCCCAAAGGAAGAAAAAGATATTGGCATGCATAGGAAAAGCCTGTCTGCATAATTAACCACTACATGAACATGTCACACCTCAACACTGGCTGCCATCAATCATGTCTTACTTTTTTCTTTTTTTTTTTATTGAAGAGTAAGATATTGTTGTCATTAAGTGGAGCAGCTTGTAATTTCCTCAGGCTGATACCAAGGATTGGCACCATCCCCGATCCTTCACATTTCCTCACGTTGCCCTGTCTGCACCACCGAGATGTAATTGTTTGCGCTTCCTGCTTCCGTTAATCGATGCCTCCATCTCGACGGACTGACATGCCCACCCACATGAGCTCCACTGTCAGGATTACACCACTCCTCTGTAGCACCATACACCACAAGTGGAAAAATCATTAGCTGCCTGGCAAGCAGCAAGGTGAACCTATCGTGCGAGTTCTTAGCAAGACTGACAGTAAGTGACAAGTGGGAGTTAAAGACGAGATGCAGATGACTGGAGATGTGTAGCACACAAAGTTAATAGTCTCATTATCTTTCCTGACCGTGTTGTTGAACCAAACACGTAGAGCCACGATTAGAGATTAAAGATTGGTATTGACAGAATAGGTCAGACAGAAAAACTTAAGGACCGCAGGGACAATACTTCCTCTGTTTCCTTAAGAAGTGAACAGAGTGGGCCCTGGGAGAGTTTGTACAGCTTAAAATCAATGAAAAATGAATGATGGTGCAGTTTCTCATTTCAAATGAATGAAAACAGACTAGACCCATGAAACAGGTGCATAAATAAAGTGGTGGATGGGTCAAGCAAAGTCCAAATACCAAGGGTGAAGCAATGATTTTAAAAGTGGGGCCGTTCTAAGGGTTGCACATAAGCACCGCAAACCCCTGCCTCATGCCTCTATTCCTGACTTTAAAATGAGAACAACGTGTGGATTCTACATTTTTTTTTTTTTAATCTGATTTTATTCTGCTACTCTTACCATTTTTCCTTTTTTTTTTTTACTTACTCATCTGTGAGGCTCTCTGAACTGCACTAACCTTTACTGGCTATAAATAAGGTTTCTACTTCCATCCTGCCGAATGCTTGTTACGCGCCACAATACGCTAACATGTCCACAGCATTAACTGTAAGCTTAGGACAAACCTTCAAACTAATTCCATTTGACTCTTCGCAGGTACACTGTTGACAATTTTAAGATCCAAATAGGAAATTAAACTTATGTAAAGGAAATCTTCATGGCAAGAAAATTAACTATAAAATTGAATTATTGCATTCATTCTTCTGCTGCATTTTCTTTTTAATGTAGTTTCTCCTTTCTCCTTCCTCTCTCTCTTCCATAACAAAAACAATAATGATATCGAAGAACAATGACAAATTTATTGGATGTCACTGGCATATTATCAGTCAGCCGCCATTAGTGCATTAAGTTTGGTTGCCAAGTGACCACTCAGATTTTCAATGAGTAATATAAGCTGAAATCTCACACAGAAAGACACAGAAATTCTGCATTACTTACCAGTTAAATAACCATTCAATACCTCATATTCGTCCGCTCTATATCACTACAGCTAGAACAATTTCTAAGAATATTTTGTTTAAATTGTTAAATTATGCTTATTCTTCCTGGAACCGGTGGGTTGGTTCAATCCACTAACTTGACTAAAAAGTTGTCTGGAGAGCTCCATTTCATGTTATTATACCTGTCCCCTCAGTTTCAGTACACTGGTACACCACAAGGGCAGGCAAAATGGTCAAATACAATTGGGGAAAGTGTGTATTGGGGGGATGGAATTACATATCTGTAAAAGTGGGGGAGTCGCAACACCCTTATCCCCCATAGCATCTGTGAAGTTATCTCAATTTATAAGTTATGACACACAAATGTAAACTATACTCATAAATGTTTGTCCCATAACCAAGCCTTCTATGTACTTAAACCAAACGTAACTTTGACCATAGGCCATATGAGCATGAAAGCAAAGGTCAACTGATTCATCCTTTGCAGCACTTCCGAAAATGTCAATGCCGTTAAATGACAGATGAAAAGCTTTGAATACATTAAATGACAAGTGAAATGTTTAGGTGTGCTAAACAACATTCCTTGAGATCACATTGATCAGCAGTATCTACTTACAGCCCAACTGAGAATTGTAAGAAAAAAATCTCCACACTTAAATTAGATGTGCAAATTTTCTGAAGACTAACAGACTCAGTGTGATAAATCAGATCTCTTTAAAATATGCAGCATAAACAAAAGGTCAAAACCAACAAGACTGTTCTCTGCAGACTTCTTGGTTGTATTTTTGTACTTTCTGCTGGCCCTCGCATGTTCTGATGTGTATTTTCTGATCATGATCCATTGCTTTCACAAAGTACATGTTAATTAAAACAATTGCTGTGGGGCAGTATACATAAGATGGCTTTTGTAATTAAATAAATAAGGAAGTGTTGGTGTGTCTCGTTCCACCGTTGCAGTCACGTACCTAAATTTTGCAGATGAATTGTTCAATCTCGCCTGGGCTAGATCATTTATGGAAGTAAGATGGAATAGAAGCCATCTTATTTAAGTGGCCTGTTAAGTAGGATTACTTTTGATTTAAATGTTTGTCAGTGCCTCTAGATAACTAGATAACTATGTGCCGGTAATGTTGTCATTACTTTTTCTAGCACGTTTGGTTTGCTAAAAGAAGCTTGCTGTTGCTAAACCTAACCTCCAAACCCTGTTTAACTGAACATGCCTTTCAGGTACTGTTTTTGTGCATAATGCTAACTTGGGTGCATCTAAGATATTCCAGACCACTGTATCCTGTGCCTCATTTTAACAATTTAAACAAAGTGAATTAACGAGGTTAATAGATTGCTTATCAAATGGGTGAGCACAAGCAACTGGGCAGCGCTCTTTACAGCACAATGGCAGATATTTAAATTCCGTATGTTGTTTTTCTTGCAACTGCTGAGATGTGACTATCTCAGTTTTATACTATTTTCAACTGTAGGGAGGCTAAACAGAGGCAGGCTTTTATATATTTCTTGCTGAAAAATCAGTAATTATTTTTTTAGCCTGCAAAATCTGCCTAAACAAATAGAGTTTACTGTCAGTAAAGATGTCAGGGCTTGGTGGGCTGTAGACTCAGATTTATTACTGCCCATCAACATTTGCAAACAGCTGGGGAAATGTACACAGCACATTAATGACTTGTTGTGAAATTTATGAAGATTAAAGTGCTGACTTTATCATTTTATTGTATAACTATACTAAATAAGCATTTTCTCCTGATAAGACATCTGAAAACTAGCACAGTCACATAAGGCAAACCACTTTTATTACTTGTGTTTTTCTGTCTGGTAGCTGGAGAATAAAATTCTCCAGCTAAGACATATCTTCCCAGAAATGTCATAAAGTATTAAAATATATTTTATGTAAAGATCTCATGGGTTTTATTGGATTTGGGAGAAACATTGGCTGCTCTGTATCAGGGCCCAAGGTGGCAGTAAAGGCTCCCAACCAAACATTTGATTGTGGGCATCATAAAGCTAAAAAAGGATAGATGTCATCAGCAGATTGTCATCAGATATGCGATTGTAAGTTTATTTTCTAACCAAACTGAAAATTGCTTGCACCTGTTTGTGTGCCCTGACATAGACATTAATCCTGAGAGAGGGAAATGTGTCAAAAGGTACAGTGACACCTAAAATCTGGATGACAGTACACATATAATAAAGTGCATATGTGTCAAATTGAGGAACTCTGTTAAACAAGAACAATTATATTTTTCTACCTAAGACCCATTTCCCAGTGTTTTAGGATCTAAAATTTCAAAAAATACAGGATGTCTCATTTAAAAATATTTCAGTTACTCATTGTATTAATAAACAAGTAATTATTGTGCAGGACTTTATGTTTATAGTTAAGACAATTGCTCATCAGTTATTAGGTTAAAATGCAGTAGAATTTAGAAATCTTCGATTGGTTCAACATTAAAAAGGTCTACATAGAAAGCAGACATGTTTCGGTTTTAGTTCACACTAAATTTATAGCTGTAGAAGAGTGTCTGTTCCTGTAAAATAAAATCAGTTAATTCTGACTTCAGGCATAACCCTGCTCACCTTTCAAACAATTGGGAAACAACAGTTTTTCTACTATGAAACTTTTCTTGAAATTGAGAAGCAGCAGCTTTTACTCAGTGGCACAGTGTAAGCTATTTATATTCACTGTCAGATTTTTTTGCTACTCGTTCTCTCTTGCATTTAGTCTCAAACACTCTCATACACGTACACCCACCTGTTGGACATTTTTTCCACCTTTCTCTCACCTATTACCAGGTGTACTGTCACAGAAAACTCTATATAGACTATGATTTGTTCATCACTGTTGATCTCTGGGACTCCATTCCTTATTTGGGCAAATGATTCTTCAACATGCTGCCAGCTCTGTTTAGCAATTTAGTGTCAGGGGGCACCCACGCTTAGCAGCAGGGTTATTCAATTAGCCAGACAATTTTCAAACAAATGAATTAACCTTAGAGTTGTGTTGAGACTATTGGTTGTGGTAAGAGAGCACAGTTGTTATGGCAACAAGAGATTGCTACTGCGATCACACACGCTCAGACTAAAGTAGTTCTTAAAGAAAGAAGTGAACTGAAGAACTGAAGAACTGAAGAAGCCTCTCGGATGAGAGGCGAAACATCTTCGAGGAACTACAAGTCCAGTTGCATTCAGCTGAAACACCAAGACTGCCATGACCTGGATGACTGAGAATCTCCACAGACATATTCTTAAAGAAAGGTCTTCTCTCGAATCTCAACACTCAAAAACAATGGTAAATCAAACAATAAAATATATTTGGCATACTAGTAAGATTATACAGCCATAGGTAGCAACAGTATCTCATGTCATGTCATGGGGAAGCAGATGTAGGCTAACCAGACATCAGTGTGACTCAACCATGAATCATAGAACTGGATATGGTGAGGACACTCAGCCCTGCTTCCAATTTTGCCAAGTGGCTACTTGCGATATTGTCAATACAAATTCCCTTGAAGCTCCAAAAAGCATTTTCCCCAAAAGAGAAAATTATTTTATCTACTCTAAACTTTTTTTATGTGTAAGTGCCTAAAAGTATGCATCACTGTTGAATCCAATATCTGTTTCTAATAAATGTGGTGTAAAAAGTTGTTATGGTCACGCTTCAACAAAACAAAAACAACAAAAAAGAAAAAAAGAACATAAGTCTCAACAAGCCTGGAAGAGAAAATGGTGTGGAGGTGTGGTCAACAAGGGTTGTTCATTCTTCAGCAGAAAGCAATGTTTCACACTCTGTCAACAGTAGTTATCAAATAATATCAGCCTCAGATCCTTTAAGCGTTGCCTAGCAGCATTGTCAGACGATTTTTCTCTTACTGACTACTGAGGTTCAGTTTAGAGAGCACTGAGGTAATCATGCAGGTTTTAAATCCTTTATGTCACTCATTTTGTTTTTAAGTGCAGGGTTTATTGGATCTTTTACCCTGTTATCATTTCTGGATAATCTTGCCTGAGCATTGGTACAGATGGAGGTTCCACAGCAGATTTCCCCTCCGATTGTCAACAGGACACAATCTGGGTTTAATCGGCCTGAAGTATTTGAATTCGGAGCTTGGCTTTACTCCTCCTCCACATCGTCTCTGTCAGAGTACATCCAGACATCACTTCTTGTATCACTGCATGAGTGCAATCAGAAGAGCAGCACTGAAACAATAATTGTAAAAGCTTAATATCAGTCATTCGTTGCAATAGGTTTTCCCTCGGTGAAACATATTATTCAGGCTATCTCAGGCATAGCATGTACCATGAACAATCTATTGTATGTCAGGTCAAACTCACAGATGACTTTTAGTTCACTGAACAGGAGTCCTTTGAGCATGCGGTCGTGTGAGCCATAAATGGACTTGAACTGCTTGTGGCTCATCATGGTGACAAAGATCTGAGACAAATGGTGGCCATCACATGAAAACTGTTTGATAAACTGTGTTCTATATCATCTATTTTGGTTGTGAGTAAAATGTTATGCTAGCCTATAATTGTACAGTATAGTGACCATACTTGAGAATAGTGGGTGTGAAATCACAGAATGCTTTTAGCGTTCTGAAATAAGCCGTATTTGTTTGGTGAGTTTAATTTGAACAGTGAAGAGAGTTGCAGGCTTTGAAACCAGAACAATCAGCTGAAAAGACACTAAAATTGGGTGCAGATTGGGTTTGACATTACTCTGTTACTTGAGCTTTGACAGTAGTGAAGATTCCGCCTTGAAAAGGGGTTTTAATAATGTCTTTTCAAATCTTTTTATTTTTCATATCAAATGTCCTAAAATTCATCTGTTGTTTGGGAGAAAGATGTGACGCCATTTTGATGTGAAACTCCAGAATTGTTTATTGTCCAGCAGTAACATTGAAAATCTGCACTTGGAACCCCGATGGAAAGTTGTTTTGTTTGCATTGAAATCATGCTAATCCAGCGTCTGTTGTGTGTGTCAGTATGAATGTTGCAACCTTTGTATTTATCCTCCAGGACACAGTCGGATGCGTTTTTAGCTTTTATTTCCTTTGAAACAATACTCACATTTCCTTTTACAAGCTTGTTGTTCTCAGCCTTCTCCTCCTACGGTACTTGCTGCGCTTTACGGGTTCAACTGGTCTCTTCTTCATCGCTGCTCTTAGAGTGACAGTCTCTTTTTTCTCAAAGGGTAGGCAAGATCAACATATGCATCAATTTCAGTAGTTTTAGCTTCCTTTTTAACCTTTAAATCAGTAATACAAATATAAATGAACTTTTTTTTTTTCTTACATTTATTAACTTAAATCTTTTACCTGACACAAAAATATCTTCAATGAAAATAGGACTTAACATACTTATATGAAAAAAATATTTTCAGTGCATTACAGGAACACTTGGATGGTGATTTATACTGTTACTTGTCCAACTGCCTTTTCCTCAGCATAGACTGCATTTCATCAACGGCGTACATTGCTCTTGTAAAGATATGTTTGGGGTTGTGCTGCCTCCTTATCAACTGAAATGAATGCTGTCTGAGATTGTGTGTGTGTTGAGTCTCATCCTCAATGTAGGGCCTCATCTTGAAAGGATACTCAGACGCTGGCACTAACCAATGTCCCATCTGTCCTGTTTGAAGCATATGAGCCTGGAAAAATCAGTCCAACTATGTTATTTTCTGCCTCTTGCTTTGACTCTTATCAGTTGACATGCATTTTGGTTTATTTTATTTTTCTGTTATATCAATCAGTCAATCTTATCTTAAACCCAATTGTTTTCCAATTCTTTTTGTCCCAACACGTTATTTTCTCTCTTTCGTAGGGTCCCATATAGGGGTGGGTGATATGACATAGAAATTATTATAAGGGTATTTCCTTCTTTTTGGACAATGTCTGTCCTTAAAAGTACTGTAAATGGAAAGTTAAAGACTGCTTCCAATGAAAACGGCATTTTTCTTGTTAGCATGTCCATATCCACCAATTACTGTCTACAAAAAATGATTTGACAGACAACCCCGGTCTTCTATGCAGAAAACCTGGAGAAACACTTCCGACAACCTGCTGGGTTTGGGCAGAATGGAAACTAATTAACAACCAAAAACAAAAAAAACATACTTTTTATAAAGCAGAAATTAGTTTATATTGGTTTAATTGTTTAATTGTTGGCTGGAAATTAACTCCAAGTGCCTTAACAAAAGTAAAATTGGAGTTTCACCGGAACACTTTTATAGTCACATGGCAGCTGTGAGACAATATGCATCAAGGAACACAAAAACAAAAACACAAAAAGAATACAAGTACAGTGCAGTACAGCGATGTGTTGTCTGTGTCCAAAATAAGCAGGTCTCATCTAATCATATATCTGCAGAGCACACGCACTTGTGCCATTGTCAGCCGTTTTTAACATCAGACGAGCTCCTTCCAAGCCCCTGGCAGAGAGCTTATCCCTCGGTCTGTGTACGATCATGGCTCCATCATGGTCACTGGGGACGAAGGAGGTATGTAGACAGGTTCCAGTCATCGTCAGTGAAGATGAGGGCATGTGTTGCCTCATCCTAGTCACAGAAAAGTGTGTTTGCTTTTCGTTATTAGTTGCTATTAGTAGGGAATATGTTTTCATTTTCATTTGCTAAACGATTTACTGAAAAAACTTTTGAGTATTCAGACCAAAACTTAACTCAAGAAAATAATTTTTTTAATAAGGATTTGGTAT
The DNA here is from genome assembly GCA_001698575.1 of Mola mola. Lineage (NCBI taxonomy): Eukaryota > Metazoa > Chordata > Actinopteri > Tetraodontiformes > Molidae > Mola > Mola mola. The sequence goes on from KV751346.1 coordinate 12,638,154, forward strand.
AATTAAGCTGTATATTATTTACAGTAATAACGGTGTTGAGCAATCCATGTAGTTGCAACTTTTCGTAAAATGAAACCACTGTACTGCCCACCCGAGTTTCATATTGTAAAATAGGATGTTGTTAGACTGTGGTTTCTAATCATGAATGTATTGTTTAGTATCTTGATACTGTGAATGTGCTCAGACGTCTTCCGTTCCAGGTTTGCCCAGTGTTCACACACAGTACTGCAGTTAAAAGTTCCCCTGTGGGCCAAAAAGTATTCTCCCTATAGACCATTAGAAAAAACATTTAACGCTACTGATCGGGGACACCTCTAACTGCAAACAATGTCACTTATAAAATCTTTCAATTATGAATTTTGGATTTATTGAAATTTTAATATTTGTAAAACCTTCTTGAGCTGAGAAAAGCAATTAAAAATCTCTGACATCATCACAGTGTAGACTATACATGTCAAGCAGGAGAAACAACGCTATTGCACATATTTAGTAGGGACCATTACCATGACATAAACCTAGAAGCTTATATATATATTCTTTTATATCTATTTTCTTTTACATTGTTTACATCTTCTATTACACCTATGTCTCTTCTTCGTATCACACATCTGGGAATTTCAAGTGGAGGTAGTGCAGGTAGGTTTCAAGGTCCCCTCTGTGAATTGAATTTGTTGCCCTGCATCATAACTCACGGTCACAGCAGTGATGTTTGCTCATTGTGGATTTGAGTCCTGAGCATTCCTCCTCAGTGGGAGTTCCTCTGGTTCACAACTCTAATCTGTAAGCATCTTTACTCTACCTGGCTGAATTTAACAATTTGTTATGTGTCAGCTGTTGCATATATTGCAAGTATTGTCAATTGGTGATTAACTATAATGGCAGATAATTTGCAACAATATCAGTTAAATTTGTTGGGCCTCTTGGTTTGTCTCACGTTAATAACTGTAGCATGTTAGATGAAATTACAGTTGTTGGTTTCTACCTAATTTCTAGCAGAAAGCTCCAGTCAGTAACTAAACCATTTAAAGCTCAAATCTTTTTTATAAAAGTACATGTTTCCTTTTTTCCCCCCACTAAACAAAAAAAAACTTGAGGGCCTTAAAATGAGTTGGATCTAATTCTGCATTATTTATGTTGTGAGGATTTATAAATGTTCTTATTTTGTCCCAGTCTCTCTCCGTTCACCGTTCAACCCCTTGCTTGCTAACTTTAAAAACTAATCTACTATATGTTGCACAAAGGCAAGTACTAACGTTCGAGTAATTCAGCCATGTGTTTGAGCCAGACACAGATTCCCAGGAAGAAGAGGTAGAGCAACACTTGCAAAAGGCCCCCTACAAGTGGAAGTATCAGAATAGGAAGTTTGGTTACGACCATCCACGCGAGTTATCAAGATTGGAAAAAGATTGGATAAAATTATGCTGATTTATCATGAGTTCAGTGTGTTAAATGTCAGGCAGACATATATGCAGCTTCAGTATAATGATTGCTATACCTTTTGTCCTTACTCTGTTCACTGTCTCTGTCGCACTGGAATGACAAGTGCAACTACCTCAGATCTGTCCAGATTCATTGCGCTCACCAGCTTGTAGAGTCATTGTTTTGACTCTGTTCTTTAAAAACATTTAAATGAAAAGTTTGAAAGCAGGTTAACAATTAAGGCTAGTTTAAAGGTCAAAATATAAATAAATACACAAATTGCTTAGATTTCTCTTTATAGCCATGAAAGTGTAAAGTGTAGTGGCTTTCCAGTAGTGTTTAAATTCAATAGAAAGGTCAGTGTATTAGGTTAGTGCAGTTAGCAAGCTTTAGACAGTCGACAATTGGGAAATTGTCGACTATGAAGATTTTTTTTATCCTGCTGCAGAAGACTAATTATTACAAAATGATAAATAAATAGATAAAATGAGACACAGTATGTTTATGCTGAGGATCACAGTTCAGTATCCGTTCTTATCATTACCTAGCACAACTGCCTGTGGTCCCAAAATACTGAAGGCCCCATTGCTCGCCAGACTCTGGAATCTGCTTTCTACGTGTTGTACCAGGTTACCAATCTAGAGACATGCAACCCCACTGCTCTATTATAAAGGCATGTTGGCCAAAGTCTGGCTTTAGTGTGAATTTTTTTCAATCATGGATGGAAGCTAAAATTAAAGTCTCCAGTAGTTACTTATAAAGTAAAGAAAAACATAACATAAAGCCTTAAACATGATTAATCAATACACTACTGCTGCTGATTGATGTGATGAAAGTTGGCATTTTCCCAATGGAAGCAGTGTAAGATGTGGCAATATGCCATAAAATTATTAAGTTGAAAAAACTTGCATTGCAGTGAATTGTCTATGCCATGCATGCTCTGCCTCCTGTAGGAAACATAACTGTCAGATTTCTGTGGAGTGCCTCGTTGGTCAGGTGCTGACGTGTAATACATGGCAAACAACTCAAAAAGGCAAATGCAAATAAGTATTTCTTGAAATGGTAAAATTGTCATCCGAGTCATAAACCCTAGAAAGGTGTCTCTGCTGCAGGCTGAGCTTTCGCGCAGGAGATCGAGCAGCCATTGTGTAGATGTGTCCTTGGGCAAGATACTACACCTCAAATTGTTGACGAGCAGGTGGCACCTTAGATTGTTGTCTCTGCCACCAGCGTATGAATGTGTATTTGTGTGTGTGTGTTGGTGTGTGAAGCTCTTTGAGGAGTCAGTAGACTTTAAAGGTGCTACTTAAATGCAAGTCAATTTACCATTTATTCTGCAGGACAGCTTTTACAGCGTCCACAATGGCGTTAGTCATCGTCCTTACTGACACATTGTCGAGGAACTGGATACCCCTTCCAATTTCAGCAAAATGAACCTAAATGCCTCACCAGGGTATGTCCTAAGTAAATTACATACAATCACATTTAACTTATTTTAAGAGGTACATGAGGTAGTTTAGAAAAATGATAATGCTGAAATCATGCTAATGCAGGTATCACATTAAAACAGCATCAAGTATAACATAATAAGGGGTTTCATAAAGACATGAAATAGGAGGGAAAACCAGAATCTTGATTAAAAGGAAAGTGTATCTGTAAATGTCACATCCCTAATTATATTCATGCCTTAAGTAGCTTCTATTACTATAGTAAAGCTTCAGAAAGATGAACAGTATGATATGAAACAGGAGGTATGTCTCATTACTTTAGAGAATTGATACAAAATAAATGGCCACACTTGATGTGAAGATCAAAGCAACGAAGGAGGGACACGTCTGTGCTTTCATCAAGCTCTGGGCTGATGGCTTGATGCCCTCTTTGATGACTTTGGAAATGATATCAAGCTTCTCATCAGTTATGCAATGTGAGTGGTAGCTATTCCTACAATCAACCTTGAAATCAGAAAATGGGCATAATTCTATAGTAATTATAATTCCAAGTTTTTTTTGTGGAAAAACTAAGAAAGAATTCGAAGTTTTACAGCAATGTGTGATGACTGAATTCAAGTTTGCGAATTTACTTAAAACATCACAGTCTCAATTTGACCAACCAACTTGGGTAGTTGAACCCCCAAATCACAATGTCATATGTGAATTACAGGTTTCAAAGGACTTTATGAAAGAGAACCCTGACATATATATTACTATTCCCCACTCGCCCTCTGTGGGCGGTCTTGTGTCTCCTTTCAAGCTCGGGTCCTCTACCAGAGGCCTGGGAGCCTGAGGGTCCTGCGCAGAATCCTAGCTGTTCCTAGGATTGGGCTCTTCTGGAAGACATCATGGATCTCTGGATCTGAGATATTGTTCCTGGGAATTGTTGGAGCCACTGTCCCTGGTTGGGATGTTAAAGCCCCGAGTGCTCCTATCGCCACGGGTACCACTGAAGCCTTTACTCCCCACATCCTATCCAGTTCCTCTTTCAGCCCTTGGTGTTTCTCGAGCTTCTCATGTTCCTTCTTCCTGATGTTGCTATCACTTGGGATTGCAACATCTACCACTACCGCCTTCTTCTCCTGCTTGTCAACCACCACAATATCCGGTTGACTAGTCACCACCATCTTATTGGTCTGGATCTGGAAGTCCCACAGGATCTTACCAGGCCTCACCAGGCCTCGTTCTCAATCACCTTTGGAGGTGTTATCCACTTTGATCCCGGAACCTCCAGCCGATACTCGGCACAGATGTTTCTGTATACTATGCTGGCCACTTGGTTGTGACGCTCCAAGTATGCTGTACCTGCCTGCATCTTGCACCCTGCTGTCATGTGCTGCACTGTCTCAGGGGCATCTTTGCACAGTCTGCACATTGGGTCCTGTCTGGTGTGGTAGACCCTGGCCTCTATCAATTTTGTGTTCAAATTGGTTCAAATTCAGAGTTGGAATTTTTGTGAAATTTGTATGTTATTTGGGAAAAACTTTTACCATATTTATGTTGCACAAGATCTTAGGGGCACATATATAGTATTTGAACAGTCAACTTTCACATTGTATTTTCTAACTTTTCCAAAATATTTTTCCTTTCCTAAAATTTGTCACAACCGAAACACAAACTTACATTAGAATAAAAATAATTATATTAACCTATTCATATTTTTTTCTATTCCCTACTGTACAGAGTATTTTCAAAAATTAATATATATGGTTTCTGCATCAAAATTAATTTAAATGAATTTTTAGCAGAATTTAATATTTATTTTTTCTAAATGTACCAAAATTTAAACGCTATCTTTCCTTGTAAAATGTATAAAGTTGATCATATTGACTCCATAATTCATCATTGTTTAAAGCACACATACAGATAACCAATCATTATCATAAAATCTGGGTTGATGATTCAATACATTTTATTTTTGTTAGAACACCTGTTTTTTCGGTAGTGACTGCACTGTTTCGGTAGTGACCATACTGTTGCTGTAGTTACAGTCATACTTTTTATGAGAGTGGCATCCTAATCACTTAACTCTTTTTGCTATATTTTAAATTTTTAGATGTCTTACAATAACTGAAACTTATTTATTCATCATTAAATGAATAACAATGGTTTATATTCCAGATGAAATTTTTATTGGAATGACAAACAATAATGTTCAATTGGAATGACAAAAAATAATGTTAAATAATCAATGAAATAATTTTTTTGTGTGGCAAACCATTTAACAAAACCATGCTTTCAACACTGCAGGGCATCACTGCATGACATTTTTAAGTAAAAACAGTAAGGTGCAATCATTAAAATAAAGTTTTGAAACTTAAACAGTGTTCTCTCAAGGCAGACTATTGCTTTACAAGCATATAAAAAGAAAGAAAAGCTTATTTACTCAAAATGATGAGTTCCTAAATTGTTAACAATGATGTGCAAAACAATTTTTATTTTTTTGTAACAAACATTTAACAAAAATAAAGTTTTCTAGCTTAAACTTAAGTCTTTCAAGGCAGACTCT
>KV751346.1:12676979-12720717 GCA_001698575.1 Mola mola
ACGCGAGCTTGATAACAGTCAAGGAAGTGGCTCTGGTCTAGAACTGCTGATGTCAGGGGATTAAACCCATTTTAAACAACAATAGATTTTGTTGTGTGTTCTCAGACATTTTGCACAATAGATGTCAAACTGAAATAGCAGTGGTCTGAGGAGGGGCAGCTTGTCTCTGTGCACCATGGTGTTCCATAACTTTCACAAAGGGAAGCACAAATATGGATGGCCAGTAGTGTCTGGATGCCAACGTCAGCACGTAAAGGCAGGAGCAACACTTCCAACAAAGAGCTGATGTACAGTATAATACGACAATACCATCTATTATGTATTACAAGCTACCCGTAGTTGATATAATCAGTTTCTTTACATTATTACCAGTGCACTTCTCTTGTGTTTTTCAGCAGGTATTTTTCCCAAAATACATATGGCAGTATGATTAGTATCGAGAACTTTGATAATGTAGCGTCTGACTCTGCTGCCTCTTTGCGTCGAAAGGAGCCAGCTGAGGTGGTTTGGGCATATGATTAGGGTGCCTTCAGTCCTGGACGCTTCCTTTCCATAAATTGTTCCAGAACACTTCGGAATCCCACAGGAGGACCTGAAAAATGTTGCTGGGAAGAGGAATACGCTGCTGCCAACATGACCCAATCACAGGTAAGTGGAAGATAAAAGGTTAATGAATGATGACTCCACAGCTATCTCAGCTATCAACAGGTAAGTGTGATGCAATGTGGTTGGCTGGTTAGATGATACGATAAATGTAATAACATTACGTTCCATTACTTTGTTACTGCTAAAGCTAATGCATTACTGCAACACATTCCTTTTGTAACTCATTACCCCCCAACACTAGACATAAGCCATATCCGGAGGCTTTATGAGGTGATTCTGTGATGGCTTTCATCCCTGTGGAAAACCAAACATATTGTCAGAAGATTCTTAAGTTGCACCAACTCTGAACCAGCTGAAGTATCAGCCAAGAACCAACACTGGAACCAGCTGGGTAAAAAACCAACCAGGACAACCTCAGAGTGACAGCTGGAGAGGGGACAAAAATGTGCTTAACTGAACATAACATTCAAAAGAGACATTAATTAAAAAACTGGCTTATAGTTTGTGTTTCTGTAGTTCCAACGAGACGGCTTGGTAAGAATAAATCCTTAATTGACAGGGTTAGATCTGAAAATATGCTAGCCGTCCCTGCTACTACTGATCTGACAACGAAATGGGCAGAGGCATCAAGACACACCCCAAACCAGGATGGGAAAAAAAATGTAAAAAATCACATTAAATATCATCATATTTTAACAAACATTCAAATAATGGCAAAAAAAAAAACAAAAATATGTAACAGATAAGTAACAAGTTATTTGAAAACAAATCAAAATAATCATTTGTAATAATCAACATTAATGTGAGTACTCGTCCTCAATATATTCAATATCTATATTTAATTTTTAAGTATCAGTATATCACGACCAACAGCAATTACACCTACAGGGCACACCTACCAGGGCTGATTTTCCCTGGTCTAAAATGAGCTACATCGCTATCTTAATTGCATAAGCATGTTGCAGCAGAATGTTTGAGAGTTTGACTGGCCCTGAGTCAAATCTTTAATGAGCCAATATGCCTCTGTTATTATGGAAAAATCTATATGCAACTTGTGCTAGAGGCAAAAGTTGCACTGAGATTTTAGTGCACATGCCTGAGGAGAGTTAGCAGCCCTGGACTGTAAACCATTTGGCGTGGGCGGTCTCGTAGGTGAGCTGGGTTGCATGATAATCGCATAGCAACAAAACAGGAAACACAGGGGGAAACAAAGAGTGAGGCTAAACAGTCAGAAGAAAACCCGAAAATAGCAAACACCATCATGACATCGACTATCTTTTTGGACTTGTTATCTTAGCCCGAGGCAGACTGACAGTTCATCAAGACAAGTGGAAAGTGTTAGGGTGTCAATGTGGTCAACGGAGGCAGTTGAAGGTGGGACGAAAATAGGCTCCAGTGCGATGATGTGAAGATTTAAAAAGTAGATTCAAGAAGCAAAAAAGTCCCAAACCGTGCATTACATTCTGTAGGCTGAGTCTACCAGCTGCGTTGCACCCTTGATCAGGGATGTTGAGACAGGCAATTCGCATTTAGCAGCTCAAAAGGCTTTCAACAAAATGTTTCCAGCGGTAAGAAGAAAATGTCTGATACAATAGATCCCCAACGTTCAGTTTCACCCGTCTGTCTCGCATCTCTTTAACTGTGCACAGAGCAGAGACTGGCTGGAAAACAGCATTCATGTTCTATGTGAAGTTTGCCTCGCTACATAAAATAGAACTATGCCAAAGCCAGGATAAGTTCTCTGACAAAAGCTGGTTAAAGGTTGACAGAAGGGCGACTTCATTTTAAACTCTTACCCTCTTTCTACTCATGAGTACCTACACCTCAAGGTGTTATCTCTGTCCATATTGGATTAAATAATGCATTCAATAACCTTTACTTTCCTGTCATGTTTGTATGATCCAATAACCAAGCCATGGCTTCACAGCTAAGTAGTTGCCTTAAGCATGTTGTTCTTACAGTTTTCAGTCAGTTTTTTCTAATCATACAGTAGTCAGAACTCTGGGGATGACAACTTCAGTCAGGAAAATACCTCTTATTATGAAACACATCGCTGTGTCATTTTAGTTCATGCTGATGCTAATTTAAATGCAAATGCATACCTAAAGGAGAATGAACCCAAGTGCCATTTCCATTTATTTATTTTTTTACTTACTGTAGTATGGAGTTCTGTAAGATACTTACAGAACACAGGACATCATAAATTAACATCAGAAGCAACAGTAATTGTACAAACAGCACCAAAATAATGCAAATAGGTCCTACAACAAGGCTAAATGCAAAGTGGGTAAAGCTGTTCGAAAACCAGAGTGAATATATGGTGCAAGGACATATGGGAACAAAGAGCGACTTGGAATTGGCCTGTTCTCTTTTGGTCAGTGGTAGCGGTTACCATAATTAGCTTGCAAAAGTATTACAAATAACAAATTTTATGTTCCCAAATTAGCATAGCTTGCAGTGCACATTGTGCACTCACAAAGGCCTACTTTCAAACATTGTTCCAATGTGAGTTTCTGGTGTATTTGGGCAAGAGGATGTGCCGAGATGAATGGTCTGTTTCCACCGACACACCTACTGACAAATCCTGCATACTACACCTTTAAACTTTCAAATAAGAAGTCGCTCTTGATTTATGAAGACTGCAAGCTAGCTGACCCAAAATTAACCAGTTATCAAAACTGCTCCCAAAACAAGTAAGTATCCTGTTAGCTTAACTCTCCAAACAGCCCACATCTCAGATATTAGTTAATATTAGCTATGGCAAAGTGGTTCCAAAATCAAGTTCCAAAAGAGTCTTGTGCTATTTACGATGTGTAGGCTACAAGACTGTAAAATGGCTTAGGGGGAAAAAAATGAAATTCTGAACTGTATAGAATTGCACATTGTCTTTTGTAAACAAAGAAATAACGAGATAAGAAAATGAGATTTACAGATAAATGTCCAGTTTTCTGCATTCCAAGTTAGAACAGTCCAAATATTGACTGAACTGACTGAAAGCTAAAAAGTTAACTATAGCTAACATCATAACTTGGCAGATTCACCATATCACAGTTGCAGACTCGCGTTGTCTGAGGTGAAAATAATTAAGAATTAAGGGCCCCAGGTGTCTGCGGGGGGGCTCAAGAGTTTTTGCTGCACTAATGGTGAACAAATCCTAGTCAACTGTTGTAATTCAATTACGTGGCTCATACAATATAACATCCACTCCACTGAAAACACAGGGAATTATTCACTATTTAACCAGTCAGTATATATGTTAGAGAGCAATTAATCATACTTTCTGAACAGGAAGGACACATCATCACATTTTGACCACTATTGTGGAGCCCCAAAGGGCCCTTAACCAGCTTTTGACCACAGGAAAGCCACTGTAGGGGGCACATCATCACAATTGACTACTGGAAGGGCACTTTTCCATGTTGCATATTTGGCCAAACTAAAAGGGCCTTTATCAAGTTTTATCAACCTTAGAGGCACCTAGCTGGCAGACAAATGATTCCTCCTTTTTGTTTGGGTCTTTCTACGACAATATAACTGGCAGACATAAAAACAGGTTGTCCAGAGGTTTAACTGAACTAATCTCTGACACCTTACAGTTCTGTGAACAAATGTGACAAAGTGCGGTTCGAAGACTTCTATAATGGTGAATAATAACAAGGACTTGTGTACCCTGCCCGGAGGGGTACCGGGACCCCGCCCTGGAGCCAGGCCTGGGGAGGGGGTCCGTAGGCGAGCGCCTGGTGGCCGGGCCTTTTTCCATGGGGTCCGGTCGGGCTCAGCCCGAAAAGGAAACATGGGTCCGTCCTCATGTGGGCCCACCACCCATATGAGGAGCCATAGAGGTCCAGTGCTATGTGGATCGGGTGGCAGTCAAAGGCAGGGGCCTTGGCGGTCCGATCCCCGGTTGCTGAAGCTGGCTATCGGAACATGGAATGTTACCTCTCTGATGGGGAAGGAACCTGAGCTTGTGCGTGAGGTTGAGAGATACCGGCTAGATATAGTCGGCCTAACCTCAACGCACAGTTCAGGTTCTGGAACCAGTCTTCTTGAGAGGGGTTGGACTCTGTTCTATGCTGGAGTTGTCCCAGGTGAGAGGCGGAGAGCAGGCGGGGGCTTATTAATAGCTCCCCGGCTCTCAGCCAATGTGTTGGAGTTTACCCCCGTGGACGAAAGGGTTGCTTCCCTGCGCCTTCAGGTTGGGGAACGGGACCTGACTGTGGTTTGTGCCTATGCGCCAAATAGCAGTTCAGAGTACCCACCCTTTTTGGAGTCCTTGGAAAAGGTACTGGAGAGTGCCCCTACTGGGGACTCCATCGTCCTACTGGGAGACTTCAACGCTCATGTGGGCAATGACAGCGAGACCTGGAGGGGTGTGATTGGGAGGAACGGACTGCCCGATCTGAACCCGAGTGGTGTTCAGTTATTGGATTTCTGTGCTAGTCACAGTTTGTCCATAACTAACACCATGTTCAGCCATAAGAGTGTCCATAAGTGCACTTGGCACCAGGACACCCTAGGTCGACAGTCAATGATTGACTTTGTAGTCGTATCATCTGATCTGCGACCGTATGTGCTGGACACTCGGGTAAAGAGAGGAGCAGAGCTGTCAACTGATCACCACCTGGTGGTGAGTTGGATCAGGTGGCGGGGGAAGAAGCCGGACAGACCAGGTAGGCCCAAGCGAATAGTGAGGGTCTGCTGGGAACGTCTGGCTGAGGACCCTGTGAAAATGGTCTTCAACTCCCACCTCCGGAGGAGCTTCAACCACATCCCGGAGGTAGTGGGGAGCATGGAGTCTGAGTGGGCCATGTTCCGCGCTGCCATTGTCGAGGCGGCTGCTCGAAGCTGTGGTAGCAAGGTCGCTGGTGCTAGTCGTGGCGGTAATCCCAGGACCCGCTGGTGGACACCAGAGGTGAAAGGGGCCGTCAAGCTGAAGAAGGAGACTTACAGGTCATGGTTGGCCTGTGGGACTCCCGAGGCAGCAGACAGCTACCGGCAGGCCAAGCGATCTGCGGCTCGGGTGGTCACTGAGGCAAAAACCCGGGTGTGGGAGGAGTTTGGTGAGGCCATGGAACAAGACTTCCAGTCGGCGCCGAAGAAATTCTGGCAAACTGTTCGGCGACTCAGGAGGGGAAAGCGGAACCCCGTCCACACGGTCTTCGGTGTGGGAGGGGAGTTGCTGACCTCAACTGAGTCTATAGTTCGGCGGTGGAAGGAATACTTCGAAGATCTCCTCAATCCCACCAACACGCATTCTGAAGAAGAGGCAGAGCCGGAGGACTTTGGGCTGGGCCCTCCCATCACTGGGGTCGAGGTCGCCGGGGCTGTCAAACAACTCCGCAGCGGCAGCGCCCCGGGGGTTGATGAGATCCGTCCCGAGCTCCTGAAGGCTCTGGATGTTGTAGGGCTGTCATGGTTGACACGCCTCTGCAACATTGCGTGGACATCGGGGACTGTGCCTTTGGAGTGGCAGACAGGTGTGGTTGTCCCCCTTTTCAAGAAGGGGGACCAGAGGGTGTGTTCCAACTACCGGGGAATCACACTCCTCAGCCTCCCTGGGAAGGTCTACTCCAGGGTGCTGGAGAGGAGAGTGCGGCTGCTAGTTGAACCTCGGATTCAAGAGGAGCAATGTGGTTTTCGTCCTGGCCGTGGAACACTGGACCAGCTCTATACCCTCACGAGGGTACTGGAGGGGGCATGGGAGTTTGCCCAACCAGTCCACATGTGTTTTGTGGATCTGGAGAAGGCTTATGACCGTGTCCCCCAAGGTATCCTGTGGGGGGTGCTCCGGGAGTATGGGGTAGATGGCCTTTTGTTACGGGCTATTCAATCTCTGTATTGTCGGAGTCAGAGCTTGGTTCGCATTGCCGGCAGTAAGTCAGACCCGTTCCCAGTCAGGGTTGGTCTCCGCCAAGGCTGTCCTTTGTCACCGGTTCTGTTCATAATTTTTATGGACAGAATTTCTAGGCGCAGCCAAGCGGCGGAGGGAGTCGGGTTCGGTGGCCTCCGGATTCCGTCTCTGCTATTTGCAGATGACGTGGTCCTGTTGGCCTCATCGAACAGTGACCTCCAGCTCTCACTGGGACGGTTTGCAGCTGAGTGTCAAGCGGCGGGGATGAGAATCAGCACCTCTAAATCTGAGGCCATGGTTCTTAGCCGGAAAAGGGTGGATTGCCCACTCTGGGTCGGGGGAGAGTCGCTTCCCCAAGTGGAGGAGTTCAAGTATCTCGGGGTCTTGTTCACGAGTGAGGGGAAAATGGAGCGGGAGATTGACAGACGGATTGGAGCAGCGTCGGCAGTGATGCGGACGCTGAAGCGGTCCGTTGTGGTGAAGAGAGAGCTGAGCCAGAAGGCAAAGCTTTCAATTTACAGGTCAATCTACGTCCCAACTCTCACCTATGGTCATGAGCTCTGGGTAGTGACCGAAAGAATGAGATCGCGAATACAAGCGGCCGAAATGAGCTTCCTTCGCAGGGTGGCTGGGCTCAGCCTTAGAGATAGGGTGAGGAGCACGGACATCCGGGAGGAGCTCAGAGTAGAGCCGCTGCTCCTCCGCGTTGAGAGGAGCCAGTTGAGGTGGTTCGGGCATCTGGTCAGGATGCCTCCTGGACGTCTCCCTGGGGAGGTGTTTCGGGCATGCCCATCCGGGAGGAGACCCCGGGGCAGACCAAGGACACGCTGGAGAGATTACATCTCTCGGCTGGCTTGGGAACGTCTTGGTGTCCCCCCGAAGGAGTTGGTGGAAGTGGCCGGGGAGAGGAGCGTCTGGATCTCCCTGCTCAGGCTGTTACCCCCGCGACCCGGACCCGGATAAGCGGCAGAAAACGAAACGAAACAAAACTTTATGGCTATGGCCATATTATGCTGGGGAGAGGAGTGTCTGGATCTCCCTGCTCAGGCTGTTACCCCCGCGACCCGGACCCGGATAAGCGGCAGAAAACGAAACGAAACGAAAACGAAACCTTACAGTTCTGTCTGTCTGCGGAATGTATATACTGCTACCAATTATCACCTACAGTTCTAATAGAGTAGTACATAGTATGTGTGCTAGACATGAATCCATCTTTTTTTGTGTTACATCCAACTCCATAATGTACAGCAGGTATTTAGAGCTTCTTGCCCTCCTTGAAAGTAAGTGAGTTGGTTAGTTGGTGTAAAATCGTGGACCCGGAATGTCCGAGGCACAGGGGCACAAATAATTTTAAAAGGTGCCAGCTGTATGCGGTGGGCCCCTCGCTTTGTGAACTGGAAGGAAACTATCGATTTTTTTCTGCAGGAAATGCATTCTAGAGGGCACTTAATGTTGTTGACATGTTTTATCAAAACTAGGGGTACCCAAGATAGCAAACTGAATTCATACATGTATTATGACTGATAAACTAGAAGGGTTCTCAAAACTTCTGTGGTTTTCACTTACTACACAGTGTCCAGTAATTACCTTCTGAGGTTTAGCTAGTAATAATTATAATCTCTTAAATGATTGATGAAATTGTAGTTAATTTTAATTTCAATTCCTGATGTTTTGGGTTTATACCATTGTATTGTATGAGAAGTAGCATCAAGATGTAATCAAGTATTCTGTCAAAGTCATCCTTTGTGACAACACTAATGCAAACAATTGTGGATTTTGGAGCAACAAACTTCAAAATTCTTCAATTTCAGACAATGGCCTCCTAGATCTTTGGTCGGTTGTGTCTGACTATGGTTGCTCAGCTATGACTGGACAACCAATACAGGGAAAGTGAGGAATGATTAAAAACCAACATGACTCTACATGTGATCCCTTACTACATGGGTTTGGGAACGCTTTAGAAAACCATCCTCTTGTTGCTGCATCTAGAAATGGAACTTTAACTCTACCAACAATACTCTACTACCACACAAAGACAAAGTATTATATCAGCAATGTCCAGGAATGCTGCTGACTTCTTGTAGCTCACCTGAGATGGACTGGAAAATGTTGACATTGTATCCTTTAAGCTAAAGATGAAATTGACCATCCGGATTGGTGAGGGCACAAAATTCAAAAGCCAGCGTCTGTGATGGTATGGGGCTGTATAAATACAAATGCTATCTGCATGGTACTTTCACATCTGTGACGGTATCCTTAATGCTGAAAGGTACATACAGGTTTTGGGAAAACATATGCTACCATCTTTTCATCTTTTCCAAGGACAGCCCCCGTAATTTCGCAGGACAATGCAAAAATCCATTAAAACAGCCCTGAAGTAAAAGAGGAGCAGTTCTGGACTGCCTGCCTATTGTCCAGACCTGATTCCCATTAAAAACGGGTGGATTATGAATCTCGAACGTATATCAAGCAAGAGGGGAAAGAAATCATCTTTGAAAACATATCATGTCCTGTCTTCCCACATATTTACAGTGTCGTTAAAAGAAAAGGCGATGACGAGGGTAACACATTAAGCATATAAGCATGTGCCGTCACAATTCTTTGGCACGTGTTGCAGGAATCAGTTTGAACCCTATCAAAATATGTTGTCTGTGTGCTGTATTTACATATGGATCAAAAGGGCTGTAAATCACAACATTCTGGTGTTACTGACATTTTCTACAAAAATCTGTGTCTCATATATATTCATCCCTAATGTGGTAATCCAGTGAGCTCTTTAGTCAGGCCAAACTGCAGGTACTCCTGCACAAATATTGTCTTCAGCCCAGCATAGTGTTGTAATGGCTAACTGAGATTATTAGCCATGGCAGATGTCTATATTTTCTATTGAGTGCTTTCTTGCTTAGCTTGTAAATTTGCATCCTGCATCAGTAGGTTATGCTAAAAACTGAGGCAATTGCAGCTTGGCAAATAGGGGTTCAATAAGCATTACTGTGAGACGCTGCCGATCAGAATCACATTCTGCATGCAGAGTTGAGTTAACCACGGTCTTTGTGTCCGGGCCATGAGAGGGACCAATAGAGAGCCACAACAAGAGCCTGCAAGGTTGTTGCCCCCCCCCAACCAACACAAACCAGACACACTCTCACCCCCACATGCACATCACAAGTGGCATATTTAATGCAGTTCGAGAAGAGCATTTTTTCATTCTGGTCACTCGGTAACTTGACCTTCTGCATTATGACAGCTCATCTTATTTGGAAAAAAATGGGCTTGGGTACTGTTGTGTGACTGTCACACAACTGAAATGAATTGTGAGAAAAGATATATATTTATTTAAAGCCTGCTCAGTTCCAATCCAGTCAAAATGTGCACATTCAAAACCTGAACAATATTGACATCTAGTGGTTACAATGAATGCATTTTCTGTTAAAGACAATAGAGAGAAGAAACTGTGTTATCAAGGAAAACAATAATAATGCAGTGACTTCTAGCAATACATACAATATGTATCATACATATGTGGAGTCAAACATGACATCAGGCCGGTTACATGTGGAGATACATGATAGACAAATTGTTTGGAATGGACTTGGATTGAATTATCAGTAACATAAATAACAGTACACACACACACACACACACACACACACACACAAAACTACTGGTCTATGGCCATACTGTGAGGGTGAGGGCACTATGTTGCTTTGAGTTTTAGTGACATGGCTGCCAACTTTTAGCTACAACTTCTAGAGAACTTAAAATAAACAAATAAATACACCTTTAGACGAGATAAAATGTTAGAGTGAGAAAAGGTTTGGGGCCTATGTCTGTTGCCCAAGTCTCACGCCTTATGCTTGAGTAAACACAAAGTACAACTGAGGCTGAGAGGAAATGTCATTAGTTTTATTAAACTTAATCATAAAGTACAGACAAACTGTCTCAAATTTCACAAAATAGTGACGATTCAGCAATGCTTGCATTGTCAAACAGTTAAATGAATGAACAAAGTGGAATAAATGAGACATCAGAGAAGAACTCAATGTGAAAGAGTCAAATGTATGTTGATAAGAGAGAGTTTCATTCCCAAATGAGATAAGAGAAAAAAAATCACAACCCTACACAAATAATCACAGAAAGTGGTCACATTTTAAAATAAACTCGATATTTTACTGAGCGGTATGGAGTCATTTATAATTCTGTGTTTTTGGATGAAACTTTTGAGATCTTCTCGCAGTGCTTTCAGGCAGCCTTAGTGCCGACATATGCTGAGGAGAAGAGTGTGAGTGGGCTAGAATGTAGACAGAATGTAAATTTTTTGTGTCACAAAGGCACTCCAACTCGAAATGTCAAGTTTAACATTGACCAACTTTCCATGTCAGTGCCTGGAAAGCCTTTGGGAAGGTGCATGCAGCCAGGTCTGCCTATAAAGGGGGGTAGGGAGATAGATTTGTGATGGAATATAACTAAACACTGATTCTCAGTTCAGAAAAATGTCGAATATTGGAAATGTTAAATGATTGGCCAGGATGATAAGCATTTAACAATAGTACACATTATAGTGTCTATGTGTAAATAAATTGTACATTTCCTTCCACTAGTCCTTTTAATACTTCAGTACATTTATTTCCATAAAAATACATTTAACATCCTAACTACAATTGAAAATCAGATGCTTTGAACATGATGTCTTTACTTTTACTGAAGTATGAGCTTGGGGTACTTTTTTAACATTTCAAGTTGTACTGATAACAACAGATAAAGATGGTTCAAGGGGACACTAAAAAGTGCTGGACAAGATGGACACCTGTGTCTTAAATGTAGTTTTTCTCACTGAGGCTTTTAAGACACTCCTGCTTGATGCCAGTCTGTAAGAGTAAAGTGTAAATCAGCGGTCTTCCAGAAACTGGATGACAGTCTGAAATTTATGTGAATCTGTCCGCAGTTCTAACCTGAGGGTTGCAAACAAAGCAGCATTCACAGGTTATTGAGGTATATTAAATCCAAAGTTTTCTTTTTTAACCTGTTAGATAATCATGACTGATCCTGAACACAATAACTGGTACTGAGGAGGTAAAGTTCAGAGTGTTGGATTTCAGATTAAGAGAGCTTTAATTTTTTGTGAGATATGCTGAGGATCTACACTAAAGCTTATATAAAGTAAGAAGTGGAATAATTACAAGAGCAACAAGTTATATGCATTTTTGTGTGTTGTTGTCAAAACATAACATAAATGCATTAACTGGTGATGCCAAATACATTAACATTCAAAATTTGACCCAGCATCATTTGTGCAGGGTGTCAACTGGGAGAGACTTCTGCCTACAGAATATAGGAAGGTAGGATACAGGCACTTTATGAATAATGAAAGCACAGCAGAGTTTTAGAGCTCTATAATGGGCAGTTTTTAAGGTAGAAATCAATTTTCAAACGTTAAGAGTGCATTTAGTGGTATCAATTAGGCTACTATTTTACACAAATAACAACTTTGAGATCACATTACTTGCTGCAACATTGTTGCTTTTTGTTGTGTCTGGTTCAAACATGTATGGCTGAATTACTCTGGTGTTAGAACTTGCTACCATGCAGCATATAGTAGACTAGTTTAAAAGTCAAGATGATGACAGAGCAGGGAGGCTCCAGTTTCAGGTGAGGAGCTGAGTGGTGTGTGAGGACTAAAGTAGCACATTCATGGATCCCTACAACCTAGAAAGGTATAGAAAGTAAAGGTATAGAATTAAATCCAAGCCATTTATGGCTACAAAGTCATTTCTTTATTAAAGAAAAAATGAAAATTGATTGATAGACTCAATGGCTGGGGCAGGACTTTAAAAGCTGCAGTGTATTGAGCTCTCTCAGCCATGGTACTTTTCAGGAGTCAGGCGATTACTGTGAGCAGTCATGCCTGCAGCTATGGAGAAACGGAAATGACTCAGGTATGGTAGTTTACAGTTAAAGCTGAAGTTAAAAGCATGTGTAGGGAGCTTCAACCTAAAATTTTTGAGCAAGATAAAAATAATTATTCATCTCTGTGCTGATGTACTCCAACATAAAAAATGATTGCGTGTTCAGCTTTCAAACTGTAAATATCGTCAAGCCTTTCTTATTTATGACTCTCTCAGATGTTGACTGCGCACCCTGAGAAATGTAATAAATTATATGAGAATGTCAAAACGTCTTCAAGCACTGTATAATTCTCTGAGGGCAGTCGGCGCACCAAGTTTGCTGCAGCCTCCCTTGCTTCTCAAGGGGCTCAAGAGCCTATTTGTTATTCCACGTGTGTGAGGG
This sequence comes from Mola mola, assembly GCA_001698575.1. Lineage (NCBI taxonomy): Eukaryota > Metazoa > Chordata > Actinopteri > Tetraodontiformes > Molidae > Mola > Mola mola. Next base: position 12,689,725 of record KV751346.1, read on the forward strand.
GGACTGACATTTCCCATTGGCAGTTGAAGCACATCTAGCGGTGCCCTCTGCCCCCTTCATCTCTTGTGGTTTGCTCAGCTGAAATGGGACAAAGCCACAGGGGACATAAAAATTCACAGGGGAGTTCTGACATAGACAAGTCCAGGGTTGTTTTATTTTTTGACAGATGTGGCGTGGTATTGTGGAAGTGCGATTGCCTCCGTAGACTGGTGGATTACCTTATTACATACAGTCATGCAGGAAATAGAAGCATGGAGATAATATAAGCCAGCAGATTCCAGTCCCAACAGGGATGCAAGGTGAAAAAAAATCAAATATTTCTGCTGCTTGAAGGGGAATGTATGGATCTATGCTTCTCTGTATAGGATAAATGTCTCAACACATGTTCAGGTTGCTACTATTAATGCTGATTTTATTCTGTATCGAACAGCTGTTCATTTTCACGTTCGTCTTGCTTAGATGGCATATAACAGCACACATAGTCAGCAGTGAAGGATATATTTAGATTCATCCAAAAGCAAAAATTAACTCATTCATTCATCTAGTCACTCCATACCGATGAAAAGACAGGTGAAGTTTTTGGAGCTTCACAGCAAAATAATGTCAGAGGAAGCTGGAGACTTGTTATGCATACATAAATACACTGTCAGAAATAAAGTCATGGATGAGGTACATTTTATGTTCTTTAAGGTACAACTGCATGCGATGTACTCTAAAAGGGTACATCACATAATTGTACCCCTAAAAGGGTATAATTATTGAACCTTTTAGGGTACTGCCCCAGTGAAAAGGCATCAAGGCACTGAACCCGTAAGAGTAGGAATTTAGCACATTATTTCTGACAGTATGTTTATATATACTGTATATATACAGTATAATACCCATTTGCCCTCTTTGGGTGGTCTTGTATCTTCTTCAAGCTCGGGTCCTCTACCATAGACCTGGGAGCCTGAGGGGTCCCTTGCAGTGTCTTAGCTGTTCTTAGGATTGCGCTCTTCTGGACAGAGATCTCAGATGTTGCTCTTGGGATTTGTTGGAGTCACTCTCCCAGTTTGGGGGTTACAGCCCTGAGTGCTCCCATCACCCCTGGTATCACTGATGCTTTTACTCCTCACATCATTTCCAGCTCCTCGTTCAGCCCCCAGTATTTCTCAAGCTTCTCGTGTTCCTTCCTTCTGATGTTGCTATCACTTGGGATTGCGCCATCTACCACTACCGCCTTCTTCTCCTGTTTGTTGACCACTAAGACTTCCAGTTGATTTGCAACCACCATCTTATTTATCTGGATCTGGAAGTCCCACAGGACTTTTCCCACCCAGGTCTCCCGTACCAAAGTCAGTGGCATTAACCACTGAGCTATCCAGCTCAAGACCCAAGGTGCAGACTGTGCACCTGAGATTGTGCAGCACACAACAGAAGGATGCAAGATGCAGGCAGGTAAAGCATACTTGGACCATCACAACCAAGTGGCCGGCATAGTATACAGAAACATCTGTGCCGAGTATCGGCTGGAGGTTCCGGGATCAAAGTGGACAACACCCCCAACGGTGTTTGAGAATGACCGAGCTAAGATCCTGTGGGACTTCCAGATCCGGACCGATTAGATAGTAGTGGCTAATCAACTGGATATTGTGGTGGTCGACAAGCAGGATAAGAAGGTGGTAGTGGTAGATGTCTCAATCCCAAGTGATAGCAACATCAGGAAGAAGGAACACAAGAAACTAGAGAAATACCAGTCGTCTAAAAGAGGAGCTGGAGAGGATGTGGGGAGTAAAGGCGTCAGTGGTACCGGTGGTGATAGGAGCACTCGGTGCTGTAACCCCCAAGCTGGGAGAGTGACTCCAACAAATCCCAGGAATAACACCTCATGTCTGAAGAGCATGTAGAGCACAATCCTAGGAACAGCTAAGACACTGCAAGGGACCCTCAGGCTCCCAGGTCTATGGTAGAGGACCCAAGCTTGAAGGAGACACAAGGCCACCCACAGAGGGCGAGTGGGGAATTTTATTTTTTATTTATTTATTTATTTATTTTTCTGGGTTTATTAAAAGGCTGGAGCAGGACTTCAAACTATTCCACACATCTCGTTCAATGTAATCTAAGGATGACCTGAGTTGCCAAAGTAATTTAAAAAGAAATACATTTTTTAAGAAGAAATCTTTACTATAGATTAGCTCTATGGACTCATTTTAGCAGAATTTGCTAAAGGAGAATGTTGTAAAGAGGGGAAGCCACCACAGGAAGCAGGCTCAGTTCAGCCAGGCTCTGCCACAGTGCTGCTTGAACATGGCTGGAAAACAAACTGGGAACAGACACAGCCTCTGAGACCAGTAAAGATCTTTGGCAGAGAGGAAAAGACAGAATATTTTCTTGCAGTATATCTCACTCAGTGAATGTGGTTTGACCAAAACAGATGGACCCATGTAAACACAAAATAAGCATTTCATTGATTTTATTTCATTACCCTCCAATTTGAATTAACTCTATGTACCTTGTGATAAGTTAACAGCGGATTTAAGCTTGTTTTTCCTCAGTAAACCTGAATTCAGAAATTGAACAGTTGTATTTTCCTTTTACTAATGAAATCAGATGTAAGAATAATAACTTTCTTTACATTTTGAATTTCTTTTGTTTATTTTTTGAAACACAACAAACTTACCTCTGCAGATTAGCGAAACAATTTACCTACTGCATGCAAGCACGGGGACCTTTGGACTATCACCTACAGTGGAACTGAGTGATACTATGAGAGTGGAACTATTTTCAACACTTTAAACTAAGATTAAAGCCAAATCTTACACACTGCTTCTTCTAAACAAGAAGGTGCTCTAACTGTGGTAACAAACCCAGCTCACACTTGTTTATTCTACCTCCATTTCATAAATTGTATCACCTGCGGAGAGAAGAAACATAAAAACACAGGTGACATAACGGGGCCCCAATACAGTGCAGGGTCAGTCAGATAAGAACCTCATACCAGGGGTCACTACACTTAGAGCACAATAAAAGAAAGAGCAAACAACACCAGTTCATAAAGAGATTGTACACATTTCAAATTGTCTTTCAGTGAAACATGACGACCTGAAAAGTCAGACAAAGTTTGCACCGAGAGGGCATACTACTTTTTTGATGTACCAAATAGTGATCAGCCTGTCTGGTCTTACTAGACATTGGACTGCAGCAACAACAACAAAATGATAATAATGATGTGGCAAAAAGGAAACGTCTCACAAGATCTAATTAATACAGCAGAGATGACTGAGGATACAGGGCGTGCTGCCACACATTTGCTCACCAAAACAGAAATCTCATTAAATAAGTCACTAAAAGATTTGTTGGAACCAATTGAATGATGCAACAGTACAATAGTGCTTGTTCCAGAGTACGTGCTGTCCTCATTTCTGTTTTTGTAGCAAGTTTGACATCAGTTAATAAAACCAAGTCGTTATACAATATTTCTTGTCCAGAATAAAAACGTCTCTCTTTATATCTTACCAATAATAGCAGAAACCTAATTTCTTTTTCCTTTTCAATATTCTTCTAAAATGTTTGATTATCTTCGGGCTTTCTGTCCTTTTTTTGGTTTAGTTCAGTATAGTTTCTGTCAGTATTGTCAGATTTTCTCTCCATTATTCTTTCTAAGCTATGGCCTTGTTAGAAGGTTGGCGGTTGTTATTCATTGCTTTAGCGAAAGACTAATTTTATATAGCGTTTGAACCGTTAGTAGCGAGAACTGGTGACTCCGGGACGCCAGCCATCAATCAATCATTTGGAAAATGGCAAGGTTTTCTTTTTCCTTGGCTGAACCAGAGTTCATCCACAAACTAATGAGCTAACCTCTCCCCCTGGCCACTATTTACAGTGTTTTGGGCCATTGTGTCAAATAGCATGACAGGCAGACGTAGCCCTCAGGAGATTTAATCAATAGATTGGACAACTATCTTTCATCTTCGAGATGTCCGAAGGTCAGAGGGGCTGTGTCTACAAGCCAGTTATTGTGATAACACAAGTCCCACAGTGATTTGCTCCAGAACCAGAGAAGGGTTTCCTGATGGATGCAGGCAAAATATAGTTCAGAGTTAACAGGTCTCCTGTTAGAGGGCCAGGATGAGCTCAAATTTTAACTCTTTCTGACTGTGTGAGTCCCCCTATTAGGACAGGCACTGGAGCCGGTTTGTACACAGAAATGTGATTTGATGAAAAAAATCCCGCTCATTGCTCGAGCTGCTCATTTGTAGCTCTGAAACACCGAAACAGAAGAACACTGACCAAAACCTGGTTAGTTTCCATGGGAAGTCTGTCATGCTTGGATACTTAAACCTCCATAATGAAACAAAATGTTCTAAAAATACCGCAGCCTCCCTGGCTGCCTGAGTGTACTGTTGCTGTTGTTGCATGTGAGGAGTGCATCAAGTGAAAATATTTCTAATGTCCTTATGAAGTAAATATTTAGCCTACTGTATCGCAGATTAAGAAAAATAACTCCATTCTTGCTTGCTTTATACTATTTTGCGATATATTTGTGAGCCTTCGATTTATGGCAAAAAAGAAGCACAAAAGGCACTGTGGAACCAAATCAGGAAGAGCACTGTTGTCATTTGTTGCTATAGTAGTCTACCATGCAAAAGAAAAAGAAGGTCACTGAGTGAGAAGGAAAATGAAGAGACTGATAGGAACCAGGATGAAACAAGAGACAATGGATGGACATCCACTCAATGGAAAGTGTGCTGATGTCAAAATCTACTTTCCAAATCGGCAAATTGCTCTGCAGCTCACACTGCATGAGATTTGGTCTTCTGATCAGGAGTTTCACATTGGTTTTCAGTTAGCTGCACCACTGACTGACGACAGGGGACGGCCAATCCTTTGCCAGGAAACCCCACCCCCATCCATTCTGTCCTCCAAAATATGGTTGATCACGAAAACACAAAATTTCAAGGGAAATGATGAGCAAAAGGTGAATGAATCGAACTTGCCAAATTTCCAAATTGATATCCAACAAAAAACCAACTCTGTGGTTTGTTTTGAAAAGAAAGAACAAGAATATTTCGTGACAGATTGGTGCATGTGCTCATCATGGACTGTCCATTTTATAAAGAGACATGCCTAATTTGTTTATGTTATTTTCTTCCAGGTTTCCACCTGAATTACTGACTGTGTTTTCTCGTCACCCTGTCTCCTGTGCTCTGATTGGCTGTAATTGTTGCTGATTCATCATGATATTTAACCTGCTAGAAAACATGTTTGTGAGACCTCTAGTTCGTGTCTGAGTAGTGCTGTGATTGAATGCCAACCTGGCTACCACCTTGGGGTTTTGTCGGCAAGCTAAAAAAAATGTCAGTGAGTGGAAGATCGAGCTAAAATTCCCACAGTGGAAAAGGCTCAACAAGACCTGCCTATTTATTAAGCTGTGTTCACTCTAGTTATCACATTATAGTGATGTTGAATAACGCTGTCTTTGTGATCACAGCACCATCAATAGAAACACTAGGAGGAAGAAAATTGTCTACAGTTTGGCCTGTAAGTATTTAGACAATGACACAGTTTTTGTCATTTTGCCTCAATACACTAACACAATGGATTTGGAATAAAACAATCAAGACATGATTTAAGCGCAGATGTCATTTGTTGGCATTAACAGTTTATGAATTATAGCTATTTTATACAGAGTACTTCCATTTTCAGGGGCACTAAGCAAATCATTGCCAAAGTCTACAATCAAAAGATTCCTCCATAAATGTAAATACAGAAGGTTTACAACAAGGTGCAAACCACTGGTAACGTTCAAGAACAGGAAGACCAGATTAGACTTTGCCAGAGAAAAAATGTAAAAAAAAAAAAAAAATCCTCCCAAGTATTGGAATCAGATTCTTTGGACAGAAACCAAGACAAACTTGTATCAGAATGATGGGTAGAGATAAATATGGAGAAGAAACAGCTCAGGATCCAATTTACCACATCATGTGTCAAACATGGTGGAGGCAGTGTAATGGCATGGGCATGTATGGCTGCCAATGGAACCGGCTCATTGCTGGTTATTGAGGATGTGACTGCTGACTGAAGTAGCAAGATGAATTCTGAGGTGTATAGGGCTATGCTCTCTATTTTTATGAAGCTTCTTTAATTAAAACTGAAAGTCTGCATTTCAATCACATCTTGATTGTTTTATTGCAAATCCAATGTGGTGGTGTAGAGAGGCAAAATAATAAAAACTTTGTCATTGTCCAGATACTTCTGGACCTACATGTACTTCCACTTAAACCAGAAAAACTTCTTAATTTTCCCATAGCTGTGGACCCCACTGGGAGAGAAGGAACGTATGCTCCATCACCTCCATCATGTCCACCACTTACTCAGCTGTTACTCAGCTGTGTGCTCTGAGACCACAGCGAGCTGCTTCGTGAGCTACATACAGAGCGCTACTGTACTTCACCTTTGTGATATTTGATATTAAAAACAAGAACAAAGACCACCTCCTCTTTTGACTACTACGGGACTGAATTCTATAAAGTTCTGGATGTTGCTGACATGCAGTTTAGAGCAAGATTTGAGCAGGAAGGAATGCAAATGTTAAGGCATCTGGAAAAATCTCTCTTAACTGGGCAGATGCATGGTGTCGTCCAACAGTACCCAGAAATCAATCCAGAGATTCTCAAAGTTCAGCTTTCATTGTGTAATTGTTACTGTCCTTCAAGGGAAGACCCCAGAGGTCTGTGGTCTCTTTGAACAAGTTGAAACAGTTGTCCGACTCTTCCTAGTTGTGCCTGTGTCATCAGCGGAGCCAGAAAGGACTTTCAGCAGCCTCCGGAAGCTGAAAACATGGCAGCACCATGACCCAAACCCGCCTCAAGTGTTGCTGAGTGACATGTACATAAAGACAAACTCGACAGGGTAAATAGAACCACACAGAGGACCAAACACTTGTTTTATGTTTAGCACTGACCTACCCAGAGGCCATGTGTTAACTATGGTGGAGCAGGGAGATGAAACGGGCTTGCTCCATCCACTCCACATATCAGCCTGGTATCACAGTACATGCACAAATGGTGCAAGCTCTTTGAATGCTGTTTTGTTACTGTAATAGCACCTGAACAAGTTTAGCCACTATGACGATAAACAGTACACTGGGAGAGTGTAACTTTTTAATAGATTTTGTGGTACCATTTACACTACACATTCATAACATAAACACCTGCTTAATATCGTGTAGGTCTAAAAACAGCTTTGAACAGTTGAGGCATGGACTCTACAGGACCTCTGATGAACACATTAGTGGCAGGTTCTCCAGGTATGGATGGGACGCCTCAATGATGCTCGACTGGATTGAGATCTGGGGAATTTAGAGGTGAAGTTAAATCCTTAGACATGAGTCCCTCCAAACATTCCAGTTCTGGAATTTGTGTGTACGGTAGGCACTTCAGTCTTGCAATAACTTTTTTAGAATTGTGAGCTACAGAAGCTCTTCTGATGGATCAGACGACATAGGCTGGCCTTCACTCCCTACGTTCATCAATGAGCCCAATGAACCTGTCACTGGCTCTCCTTCCTCAGATCACTTTTGTTACATACTGGCAACTGATGATGACCCCTTGAAGACCTGCAGTTCTGGAGATGTTCTCACCCAGTCATCTAACCAAGTTTGGTCCCTGTCAAAGTCACCCAAAATCTCCACTGATGGGTGAAAGGGTAACGAGATCTTACTTGACCTGTCGCTGGTTATATTATGGCTGGTCAGTGTTGTATTGTATCTGGTAGGGTAGCATTGTAATTCTGATAAAGCATTTCAGATGTAGGTATTTACTATGTTTTTAAAAAATATTTTTCGCTTTAACACCCCAATCTGAAATGACATCAACCACACTGAGTTCACAGTATGTACACGACTTAAACTATTTCCACTTGTTATATAAGACAGTCTAATACGGCAGGATGCTCACCAACTAGCCCCTTTTGAGTTTTATGTTTCAATGTATTTCTAACCCATCCCCAGAATACACAGGGAGTCATTTTGAAAACCAATTTATTCATTACATTTAACCAAATTTCATATTTTCTGTAAATTGCCCCTGTGACTCTGGCAGTGGACATAAGCGAATGGCCAGAAAGTAAACGCAGAAAAGGAAGAGTTGAAACAAGAGGGCTGCAACAAACAAAAAACACAGCCTTCAGAAGACTTTACAGGAGTTCATTTAATCGCAAGGATTTCTGGGGGTAGCTGTAGAGGGAAGAGCTCATACAAACACTTCACTGTACATACAGATTTACATTGTGTGGGGAAATGATGTGTGGTGTTGTCTAAAAAGCCCCTCTGGATTGTGCAGTATTCTGTACAACAAACGGCCGAGTGGGGGCTTCTGCATCCCAGTCCCACACCTGCATTTTTAGGTTCTGTTGAATAAGGCACGTTCCAGCCGGCCTGCGGAGTTAGAATGAACCAGTTACAGAGTGCTGCGTTCTACCCTTAACCTGGTCATACAACATGCTCCAATATGATTTTTATATAGAGACATCAAATTTGGAATGCAGACTATGATGCAGGCCAACTGGAATAGTGCCTTATTATATTATATTCTCAGTCATTTTCAACACATGTTCATCAGACTAAAAGGCTGGAGATGGAGACTGACAGCAGGAAGAGAAAGTTCTTTAAGTTCATTTAACAGAATCGTCTGCTAAAATCTCGCCAAAATGTTGCATCTGCTCCTCAGACGGCAGGGGAAGGTTAGCATGACGTCATCATCCGTTGTGGGGAAGCCGGAAGGAGAGCTGCCTGTGTTTCAACGACACAGGCCCCCTGATTTTGTAAAACCATTCTTTGTTCCGATAATAAAATCAAAAGCATGAAAATAAAATGAAAGTATATATAACTCTTTCAAGTCCAATTTACTGAATGAATGGCGTTTCTCTTCATTCCTCTTCACTCTCGTTTCCGTTCTCCATGTCTTCCTCCCCGTTGGCTTTGGAATCTGTTCTGCTGGCTGGATCCTCCTGTTCCTCATCCACTTTTTCATTCCTGTCTTCTTCCATCGCCTCCTCCTCTTCCCAATTCTGACAAAAAAATATATTCGTCTTAACTAGTAATTAGACATCTTAATGAAAAGTCTGTAGTTTGTAAGATAAGAAGTTAGCCATTCCTTCAGCTACTTTGAGCAGCTCAGGTTCTCGTAACTTACATCAGAGTCAGAGTCATCACCAGGAAGACCTTCATCACCAGACGCATCGTCTTCATCAGATGACTCTTAAGGGCACACAAATGAAAACAAATCCAGCAGCTGATGCAACAAGAGTTTCCCCTACATCAGTTCTGTCCTCCCACATGAAAAAGTCGTGAGAGGAAAGAAAAAGGAAAAATCCCTCGTTGCTTTCAAATTTTGATTCATTTCATTCAAGAGGTAGCAGGTATTTGCGTTTCAACAGAACAGTGGGTTCTATTGGCAAAATTATCAGCAATAATGTGGGGAAGGAGGAATGTCAGGATGATTTGCTTAAGAGTTACATGTAAAAGTGCAACAAAATGACTGACATTTCAAAAGACTTGAGAAGATATTAGTAAGCGTTAGGATGCAGAGAAGTTGACTTTACATGGCTATTTTACTGATGATACACATAATAGACAAGGGTTGAGCTGATAGGTGCAGTGAAAAGAGAAATGTCAGAAATAAAAAAAAAACAAAAAAAACAAAACAGAGGAGGAAACAGGACAACCATTTCCTGAGCGCTTTACCATCATCATAGCATTTTCCAAAGGATTCGATGAGTGAAATCATGTGGAGTCAGACCAAATTGCCCCCTGCTGTGGTATGTTGTCAAAAAGCAGGCTTTTATCTATATCACCGTGACAACATGAACAATTTTCTAACTGGCAGCCCCATTATCTGCCATCACTCCTAGCTGACTGCTGTAAATTATTGCAAGACTTGAGCCAATTTTGTATTGTGAGACATTTTATGCAGCTTCTGTTATATCATCTTGTGCTACTGGTTAATTAGCATATAATTCATGTTACCTACACAGTCAACAAACGGGATGATTAGAGAGCACAACAACCATCTGCACCTGAAATATCAGTTAAATACATCTAATCAAACTGCATATGCTGTCCACACAATCTGACCAATAACTCACTCACTGTCCTCACATCAGCTTCCCATGTCGGGACAATAATAAGCCCAGTGTACAGCAGCAACCACAACGGAATCAGCTTTTCATGTTCATGAACTTCCTTCAAGTCAACCTTTACATGCTTGACCACTGATGAATACTGTGGCTTAATTTTTTTCTGTAAATCAATTTCGTGTGCGGTTCAATAAAGCATTTTTTTCAGTACCATGATGATAAATAAGAGTGAACACAGTGGGGACTTGTTGTTCTGCTCAAAAGGGAGGATCTGAACCCTGCCGGTCAGGTTGCCAGGCAACAGGAATCATGTTTGCGTGCGGTGCATCGCCAAGAGTGGCTACGTGACAGGCAACACTGCCTTCAAAAATGCAAAATGAGTCACAGTCTTAGTGCCGAGTCCTGAACGGTTTGACATAATGAACGCCAATCAGAATAATGAGGGAAACAGTATGATGAGAGTCCCAGTGTGACCTCTTGCTCCACTAATCCAGTCAATCATCTGAATGCATCAGAAATGTATCTCTGCAAGTTAAAGACCATCAGTTCCTGTCTGCTGCCAATTTGATTAGTCAAAAAGACCTAAGCTTGTGATGCTTCACATGATTTTAGAAGTCAGAGAAGTTTTTGAAATCACAACTGCAGGTTAAAAAAAACAAAAATCAGGTGGGAAAGATTAGTGAGACTGAACGTAAACTACAAAAAAAACAAAAACACTCACCGTCTTCATACACAAGCTTAGCTGTGTGGTCAACATCTGTAACCCTCATACTGCTGTCATTTGTCGCCACCTAGTGGAAAAGGAGAAGATTAGCATTAGAGCCCCAATTTCTGAAAACCTGTCCAGTCTAAACTCAAGTCTTCTTTTCCTCAGGCTCTTTTGAGTCATGGATCTTTACATAAAAATGTGTTGAGTAAAGAAGTCTTACACAAGACTAATAAAATGCTGTCGTATTTATATGCTTGGCAGCATGCTAAACCAATATCAGCCTATGTTTGCTCATGAAAACAGTCCTTAAGAACCACAGGTTGTTTTCAGACACTTTAACCAATTATAGACTAAGTTTTCAAAACGTTTTAATTTGATTAACTGTGCATGAAGCAAAAATGTGCACATTATTTGTGAGAAAAGTAAAAATAAAACTTTTTTTTAAAGTAACATGCCTGCCAGAGATGCCCATGACAGTGACTCCATTTGTGCAAAATCTATTACAATCTAAGATTTGTTGTCAGACTGATACATAAGGGCTGTACATTAATGCAGCTGTTGGGTGATTCAGAATTTGCATTGGGGCAATACCCATGTGTGTCTGAATTTACCGCCTGTGATGTCAAGCTAACAGTCGATCATAGCCTACAAGGAAACTGTCTATTCACAAGCAGCTCGTCCGCACATTGCCTTCTCCACAGCATCAAATGCCAACTTAACATTTATGGAACTGCTAATTGTACAAGCAGATCACGCAAGACACAGTTGAACAACCTCTATTTGTACTTTGGGCATCAATTTATAATCAAGCAAGGGGGATTCCAACAAAAGCTATGACCAAATTCATGCAGCATCACAGCATCAAATCACAAAAAGAATAAGAAATGAAGACTTAAAAAAGGCCAAGGTGCAGTTGTTATTTGTGTACATGAGGACACCTACCTGTGTCATTAGGAGATGCAGTTTCCCGTGTAGTTTTGTTAACTTGTGGAACATCTTCACTCTGCTCTCAATCATATGATAAAGCAATCCCAACTGGGTGACCAAGTCTGGGAGCTGTTGGATACACACATGGATCAGCTGAGGTTTAAAACACAGTAGCAGCAGAACATGCAAACAGAACAACACACATCTGCCAACATGTAACGTACACATTTTCTTTAAGTTATCTTACTGCCTATCATTCAATGAAATATCCTGAGTTGAGTTTCCCTCTTGTTAGGAATCTCTTGGTTGTTACAGGTTAAGAACTACCTTAATTGAAATAAAATAAAGTAGTGCTGTGGTAAAGGTCACAGAATGCCCTGAAATCAATAAGATTCTTCCTCCTCAGAGTTTTAATGTTTAGAGCAGTTTGGGGACATTGCAGACAGGGATTTCCCCACCATTACAAGGCTCAGATGTGGTAATGTGCAGCCATTTTGAACATTGCCTGATACAACCAAAAAAGAAATCAATGCATGAAAAAAAATAATTTACTTTAGCTGGATCTTAATGGTTGTAATTTAACCTCAGTAGACTTATTTTCAAGTTTATGATTAAGCTTTTCCAGTGTTGTCTATTTTCTGCTTGAGCTTTAACTTTTTTTTTTTTAACTTAAACTCTCGAGAAAGAACCCACAGGCTTCTCACCCAAGTTTTCCACAAACAGGGTAAACACAACATTGTGTTACATACTCATACTTCTATACAAAATTGTGTTTGGTCTGCTCCATCTGCCCTGTTAAAATCACTTCATTACACTGTAAATACACAAGTCATATTTCAAACTAAAAACCCTTTGGAGTTTCAATGGAGAGAAAGCTTTCATTTCTTAAAAAGCCTTTTCTTTTGAAACGTTTTTGTTGTGGAAAAACCCATTGCCTTGGAAGGTCCAATTTGTGGGTGAATATGAAAACTAGTAATTACTATTATTCTCTTGTACCTGCATGAGCCATAACCTTGACAAAGACATAAGTTTAAGTAGAACACCATCTTAGTCCAATACGCTGTTGTGCTTTGGGTCACTTCAAATCTACTGTTTACTGTAAGTGGGAAAGTGAGTTTCACTTAAGGAATACGTGCTGCTGGATTAAGGTGCACAAAAGTTTTTCCATGCCATGATAGACAATGGTATGGTGAAACGTTGGAAAGCAACGTGACCCTACGGATATTGAAAGACAGTAGTTACAGATTTTTCCATCTAACATGAAGCTGTACGATAAAATATTCCATCCAAGGTAAGGAAGTTCAACCGGGTTTCAGTTATTACCTATGTCAAGGAGGTTACAGTCTGAGTTTGTATTTGTTTGTCAGCAGGATTACACAAAAGATGTTGAATGACCCAATTGGATTGGGATCTAGATCCAGGATTTAACAGTGGGACAGAGGACACTTTATGATGTTTTAGATGTTCAAAGCCCGAGAATATAAATTATTAGGTTAGGGTAAACACCATCATCATTAACAACACCAAATGGTGATGTTATGACGATATACTACTGGAAGCATTTTTATATTACTAAAATGTATTTAACATCTTGTCTGGATTGTTTAGCCTCAGCAAGCTTGCTTGTTTTACTAGACACTACAGGGGCACATCAGTTATTAGTCTCATTATGCTGCCCCTGAGTAGCTTTAAGCTAGGCATAGCTGCTACAGTATATTTGAATAACATGTTGACATGAGTGGCACTTGAAGGTCATGTCTCCCTAGTTAGATGTTGCTTTACAAAAAACGAACAAAAAACAACAAAAAAAAAAAACAAACCCAAACTAAAATAATGTTCAAATCAATTAAATTCAATTAATTTCGGCTTTTTCTTTTAATCATATACTGTTTTCTCAGTTTAAAATGAGTTGACTGGTCTGTTTACACTGTTTAAATATAAGGGAAATTAATTCACCCTAATAAAGGTAATGACTGTTGATTACAACAAATTAAATATTAAAGTAAACAAACTATGGTATGCACAAATGGATAATCTGTGTTTATGTGCTTATGTTGGAGAATTACAGATGCACTGTTTGGGCAGCCTGAAGTGTGTGTCAGTGCAGAAGATGTTAAAAGACAAGTCAAACAATCATCAGCAAACTGGGGTCTATTGGCTGTGATGGAATACATTGCACTCACCGATGCCAGGTATGATGTGTGGTGTATGAGTACAGCCTTGAGCCACCGTACCATTAAAACTGCCCTGTGGGGAGGAACAAATGTATGTGTCATCACGTGGGAACCTGGCCGTTAATATCCACATGATGACTTTCACAATGGAAAACGAAAACAGAGCTGCACAAATATTAATGAGTAATGTACAATGTATACACACAGTGAACCTTAACCAATACAATGCTTAGAGTTGATTTGCCACGCTTTGACTTACGTGAAAGGGTGCCCTTGGAGCCTCTTTGTGATCTGCAGGAACAGAAATGCAAATGCAGAGCTGATTAATAGCTGCAGGGAATCAATGAACAGAGTCAACTCACTTCAGCCAAGACATCCTTATAATGTGAATGGTAACTTCAGCAGGTTAATGCAGCTTAGAGAAAACTAGCATCTCTGCTCAATTATCTCTCTCGCTCTGAACAATTATCCCCCTTCAATGCACCCAAACATTGAAACGTTTCCCACAATATCTGTGCCCCACTATAGGTTTTTTTTTTCTTTTTGTGTTTTTTTTTTTTAACTCTTCCTCTGCTGATGTAATTGTTGCAACCTCTGGACCACTAAGATGATTCTGTCAGATGGCGTGATAGAGAGGAGCAGAAGCGAGTATGGCATAACATTTTAAGTGTGGCTTCAACTTCTGAGCAAGGTTAAGAGCTAAAATACACTATTTTTTTAACCAATTTATGGTATCACTTGGCAAGGTATTATTCCAATGAACTTGCATTACTGCAACCTCAAACGAAACCTGTGGACTCAAGTTTAACTTCATCATCTACATCAGCTTGTGTAAAGACGACAACAGAGTTATTGGTACTTTTACATCTATAAAACTTTATAGTTTTAACAAATGCAACACTGCAGTTAGCCGTGTGCTGGGACAAAAAGTTACTACAAATTCAGGACTGTCGCAGTTGCCAGATTGAATAGTGCTTTTGATGCGCCGCAGCATTTTCTGGAGCAGCAGCCATCTGTGTAGTTCTCTTTTATGTAATTTTTTACTGACTGCACTTTATTTTCATGGGTTTATGGCATCTACATTTCAGTTAAATTTGCTTAGTGACACATTAACATGGACTTTATTTTCCATATGGTTACGGCAAGTGTGTTTCAGTTCAGTGACACTGTCCAATGCAATTGACTTTTCAAATAAATTAAATTAGATACAATAATGATGTATATTATACTGTATCACACTGCTATACATTGTGCCTGTTGCTACATTTCGTAATGTTCTGTCCTTGACAACAAAGGGCTACTTGACACACAGAGTAGTTTACACAATCTACATAAACTTAGCACTCACCTCTTCCAGCAAAGGTAAAACAGCAGAGAGGGGTAACCGAGCAACTGTCTTCTTTATAACCATTTCTTTACGAGTTTGAAAAACTTTCTGTAATAAGAAAAACGTATTAAAGTTTGACAAACTTAAAACATTGGTCTTGGCAAATGGCAAATGAGCAGAATATTTTGGTAAAATTTTTATCTGACTAAAACCGATAATTTTATTTTAGAACACAGTACTACAAATGACACTTACATTTAGGATGTTGGCATCGCTACTCTCCAGACCTTGTACAAGCAGCACAGCGAAGTTGTCCGTCTGTAAAGAGGCTGATCCTTTAGGAGCTCCTTTGTCGGCAGACATCAAAGACAGATCCATTTCACCTAGTCGTTCTGCTATTGACATCTGCAATAGACAGGTGCTAATGAAACAGCTGCTGGCAGACTATCACACCAGGTTTAATATCAAGCAAAATAAATCCGGTCGTGACCAGGTTACTATCAGATAAACTAACAATTCACTAAATGTATTCTCTGACTAGTATGATTAGCTGTTGAAGACACACTATCATCAAGTGAAGCAGTGTACTTTTGCGACATATCTAGGAAGAACATCTACTAGGCTTTAATTATCGTTGCATAAATCCTACATGTACTGACATTGAGTTCTGAGCAAATAAGCCATTGGGGTGAGAAAAAGATCCAAGATGCAGCAAGGCACTGTCGCACAACCAACATCACTGAACCTACCTCTTTGGTGTCTGCGTCCTTTTTTCTCTTCTCAGAGCCCTCTGTGGTTCCCTTGACTGGGGCTTGGTGACCAGGGAGCCCTGGAACCAGCACTTTGCTCTTGGTGTTGACTATTGGAGTTTTCACCTGAAATGGGAACACAATCAGAGGGTTTTATCACCATAATTATATCCATGCATTTAAACAGTGCATTAATCAACAAATATGACCACAAGAGGTATGGAGAACATGTCATGAATACATCGATCTTCTTGACTCAGGTAGGACTTGTTACCTTTGAAACAGTGGTTTCCATGGAGAGAGACAAGCTGGTCTGAACATCACGGGTCAAACAGACATGTCTCTCTGCTGTGTTGATCTCCTGTACAGATGGGAAGAGGAACATGCCAGTTTAGACAAGTGATTAATCAACACAAGTTGTTAAGGTGCCACGAAGCTGCCACAACTTTTTAAATTTAACAACCACTTTTGTAGACAAGAAAAGGATTCTACATGTGCTAAAAACTGAATACTGTTCAGACCAAAAAATACAGTATGTACAGCTATCATACAAGATGATGCCAAGCATTCAGTATTATACCATATTTATTCAAAGGCTGCAACAACGCATTAACGTCAACGATTACGTAAAATCGTTGATTTGCGTAGTGTATGTCTACGTCTCAAATGACGGCGGCTTGCAGAAAATGAAACTTTCTCCAAAAAAGCTGGAACTAAGTTTTCCAAAGTGTGGGAATTTTTTTTAAACACAGACCTAATAAAATGGTGCTCTGCACCTTTTGAGACACAGAAATTACCTACCATAGCAGCGCAACTGCTATATGCGTGAAAATCAAAAAAGGAAACTTCCTGCCGACCTCAAAACACGGAGACAGCAGCGTAAGTATTGATAACAGTGAGTTATGTTACATTGTTGGTTTGTACCCTGCCTTCGCCCCAAGATGCTGAGATAGGCTCCAGCCCCCCCCCGCGACCCCTAACGGGATAAGCGGTAGAAAATGAATGAATGAATGTTGGTTTGTATCAGTGCCAATTTGCCAATGGGCAATCATCACTGCATGATTATCTTTGTGGTTAAAAGAAACTCAGCGTTAACTCAGGCTAGCAGATGAAAATGGCTTGTATGGCAAAGCTACTGCTTTTGATCTCGTTTGCAAATTGTTGACAGTGTATGCATATGTAGATTAGGGCTCAGTGATCAACTGGATTTTAATTTTGTTTACAATTATGGCCCTCAACGAAAACAGCATAAAATGATTACTATGCTGCAATGCGTCTCCAACTACGCTCCTGTTTTGTCTTCTGTGATAAATCCAGTGCACCCTTTTCTTTCATAGTGACACTTTTTTGCCACTAATGCCAAAATACCCTCTGCCCGGCTGCATGGCTGTTCAGTTCAGCTTAAATTGAAATGACGGACATAAAGAGTTTGTAAACTAACTGTTTTAGAAGATATAAAGCCGGAACAACTTATGGAAACTTTCACTTAGCAAACATTTCTGCCTTTGTCGCACTTCATTTATTTATTTGCTTTGCTGGGATTTGACATTTGTATTTCTTATGAGAAAATGCTTGAGTAGGTGGTTGAAAGCTTAATGAAAGTTGTGGTTATTATTTATTGGTAAATGAACCGAAGGATTAATCTACTAAACAGAAAATAATTTTTAGATTAATCGAAAATAAAGATTGGAAGAATGGAAGCACAAAAAAACCTTCACAGTAGTCTAATCTTAGTTTGGAATCATTTGTTTTCAGCGTCATATGTACTCACCACTTTCTCTATGACAGGCTGTAAGTGATTTCCGTAAGCCAGCAACACCGTCTGTGTATTAGCTCCAAGGGTAGCAGCCAGCAATGGAATCGGCATTGGGGAGTCTTTTGTGTCCGACATCTGCACTGTACACGAGGGTGACAATGGCTTCTTACAGGGGCTGCGGGGTAAGATGGACAGACAGGCCATGAGCACAATGTTAAAAATGTGTTTAGTGAGATTTACTATTGAGCAACAATGGGACTTAGAATTCCTGCTAAGAATAAAGGTGAATAGTCCATCTGTGTCATCAGTTTGCAGTGCAATGTCACCAAATGGGTATTAGGCGGAGCTGAAGGTAGAAACATACGGTGGCGTACAGCTGCCGTCCGAATGATATAATGTGCGTTGTTAAAATCTTACCCATTTAAAAAGTGCTCAAAGAGATGCAGCTGCCCATCCTTGCACACCACTGCAAGTCTCACTGCCTGTGGAAAACATTAAACGTAATGTTAATGGTTATAGAGCTCTAATATAATTATACCACATGAAGAAACCTAAGAATTCTTGTGGTCTAAAGATTATACATAAAAACATCATCTTGAGCTGATTGTAGATATTCCTCTTTGCACACAGGCTTCATCCACCCTCCGAGTTAGTTTGCTTCATAACTTATAATGTTGTGCTCAATGGCGTGTTAGATTCATAGGCGACTTGAGGACAAGTCTTCTGTTGACACTGACCAATGCAGTATTTTGCAGACTGTCCTACACAAGCCTATCAGAGCTTCTTTTATATAACTGACATTGTGTAAGCCTACTCAAAAGTAATTTCCTCATCAACTCTGGAGGATGAAACAAGTTAATTTCTAAAACATTATTGTAAGAAGCTACATATGGCTTTGTAAGAAAGAAAAAAACAGGTGTGCACTTTGAGGGCAAGTTGGTGCAGGGACAGTTGCGGGAGATGTTGCATTTCTGCAAGTTTGAGTTTTGCTTGGTCAACAGCTTCTGCATAAATTGATTGTACAGTCTACTTTTTGTTGGTCTTATGATATAATTAGCACATTTTCCCATAATTCCAGTAAAACATAAAAAAATCAGTTTCATTATCTCCGCTGTGCGCTTTGGTCTACATCGCTACGTCAAGAGAACTCGTGTCAGCTGGCAAACACAGCACCCCAACAAACTTGTCACGTTCACAATGTGAGAGGCTATTTCATCTATCATTGAGGAACATTTTTAAAGCTTTTTCTTTTCTTAATTGATGTAAAGTTTGTTCAATCCCCTATTAATTGTTTTGCTGCACAGTCCATGTTACTATTGCTAATCATAATTTTGCATAGCTACAGTTATTTGAGTCATTGCAGTGTATCTTAACAGTTAAATACAAAAATGTATCACCACAGTCCTAGCACACACAAAGACATTTCCTCCACTCACCTCTTCCTTGGTGTTAGATGTGACGAGGTCGATGTGCTGTGGCTCCTCTGTCAGTGTGAAGGATACCACTGAATTCTTGTCTTTTCCATCTTCTCGCACTTGCCTACAAGAGACGACTTCTTGTCACTTCCACTTCAAGTAAGGTAGCAACATCACATTTTAAAACATCACAAACAACCAGATATGAGCTCTGGCTGTTGTGTATGTGCTCACCAAACACTGAGCAGGCGATCATGCGCAGCACCAGACAGGAAATAGAGACCATTGCTGTCAGGAGGTCGCATGGTGGCAAAGCGTAGGGTCGTCACAGCTGTGGAGTGGCCTGTGAACTTCTGCAGAAAGAACGGTGACAAATGTCACTCGAAATGAAGTGAAATTTTGACACAGATATTTAAGGGTGTGGTTTCTTCAGCATTTGTACAAAACCCAGATAAAATGTACTTGGTCGAAAGGAAAAAAAAACACCCAAATATGACTACAATTTAGATGTATAAACAAAAGACATACCCTGTAAACCTCCTTGGTGTCCAAGTCCCACATCTTGATTATCTGACCAGCTGACAGCAGCAGTTTGCCATCAGGACTCACACACATGCTGGTCACTGCCGCACGGTCTGCCTTCCACTTACTGTGTATAAAAAAAAAAATAAAAAAAAAATAAATTGCTTCATTCGTGGTGATTCGCCAGAATGTCTCCCTTAATTTGCTACTTCTGGAAAAAGACAATTTGCTGGTATTACATACCTAGTGCAATGAACTGACTTGGTGCGACCTTTCCTATTGAATATAGGTCTACCCGGATTATAGCAAGTCAATCTTACACCTCAAAGTTCAGAGAAGTCAGTTCAATTGGGGAAATTGTTGCATTTTCATTTTGTTTGGTTTCACACTGCACTCTGTCAAACCACCAAAACCTTGTGAATAGTGTCACGTGGTTGAAACGAGTGCTCATATATTGGACAGAACAGGTAGGGGGAAATATGTCCCTTCCACTGGCATGGAAGTCTCTTTACGGTAGAGACTCAATGACAGTATGTAAGAACACTTGAGATCTACTATACTTGTCTCTCAAATCATCAAATTTCAGAGCGGCCTTAAATTTCCCAGCTACAGTCAGCAGTATGGCTGTTCACTATTACACATCTGATAGCAATGTGAAGTACTCTAAAAACATTTTGTGAATGGGCTTTAGGGAGCATCATGTGAAGATTCCCAGAGACATTACTGTCCCATTACTATATCAATCACAGAAAAAAGGAAAATTAACAAGGAAATAAACAAACAGAACAGTTAAGTGAACTCACATTCAAGCACATTTGAGCCACAAAGTCCAGTTTGTCTGACAAGTGTGAGTGCTCTGTACCATGCTTGAGCACAGTACCCGTCCTTGCCCCTGGAACAGTTGGAAGAGGTGTGCTTTGGAATGGTACAGTTGCTCACGCATCAGCACAAGCACAGGAAAGCAACAGATATGACATATAATCAATGAAATCAGTCCTCTCAACAATAAATGTCATGGATAATCAGTAACTCTGGGAATGTCTGAGACGACTGTATAATAAGCCACAAAGTCAGTATAGTCATAATCTCTCTGTATCGGTTATCGGCCAAATTGTTATTTGATATATCACAATTGGCACAGACTTTCCATATCAGTCTATCTCACTGCCAATTAGGGTACATATGTTCTGCGACTGTGTAAGAGTCTGTATAAATCAGGGAAATGGAAGCTGTATCAGTGAAAATAAAGCTGAAACCAACACAGCAATTATTTATTTCACTCACTTGCATGATACGGCTAAAAAGAAGATGAAAACGGCACTGATGTTGTCAGTCCTGAAACTATTGGTTGTATAAGAAGAACGGATGAGGCAGAATAAGAGATTAAAGAGAAACCACACTAAGACCCCTTTTACACCTGGCATTAAAATGTATTTTTTGTGATCAGATGTCGCTTTACCACGTGCATTTACAACTGGCATTTACAACTACAACATGCATATCAGGTGTCCACATCAAGATCAAACCATGTTCCTCCTCTAACAAGCATTTCTAGTAGCTGGTTAGACCTCTCATCCTTTTCTCATCAGCGTGCCACTTAAACAAATACAATAGCACAACAACTGAGCCTGCGAAAAAAAAATCCATTGCAAATGTAATCATGACATTGGGGATGTAGTCATTCCCACAAGGGGCATGCAGTTCTCCACAGGCAGACAGAACTCGGCATAACTCCTGTGAAGTTCCGCCGTCGTAAGGACTCCTGCTTGCTTTTTGAAGCAGGGACGAGTTCCGCTACAATGCTGTTAAGTTGCTGTATGTGGACTAGAGACACATTTGCATTTATACTTGTTTCCATGTGGTCATAAGGTGTCAACGGCCATGTTCAGAAGTGCTTTGGCAGATTGAATCACAATCCATCCTCAAAACATTAAGTGTAATTACACCTGTACTTTCACATGACCAAGTGCGATCCCATTGTAATCCTATCACAAACAATTGGCATTTTAATGCCAGGTGTAAAGGGGTCTAAATGTGTGAAATCATGGAATGTACAATGACAGGCTCAAGGGGCTTTTCCTTTTCGTCAACTTCAACCCGAGGCCGATTCACACGTTGAAAAGGCTGAAACTAAACGCCGACAGTGCAGGACAACAAACAGATGATGGCTCACAGATGTTCCCGACAGTCGACCATAGGCTTGGTGTGTATTGGCCTTACAGTTCCCCTTAAAGCATCTACAACTGGTTGCATGTGACTGGTTGAAGAGCAAGACTGGAAATAACAATTCTTAAACTCATGGGTTTAAAAGTAAATTCTGAATTCTCCTCCCACTATTTAACAGCTCCAAATAGGAGTTAAATCTGACGCAACAGTGGGTGACTGAAAGTAAAATTGTGTCCTCACGTCTCTCTTCCAGAATCTATCAGCAGCTGAGCGGCAACTGTGCCCCTACGATTAATCTCTACAATCTCTACACCACACGCCACTATGCAAAATACGAGTATCACCATCTGATAGTATGGACCGAGTCATACATTAAGATTAGAACAATTCTGATCAGTAGGTGACTGACAATCATTTCCAAAACGCCTGTGCTGTAAATATTTTGCATATTGCAATGCTGTGTAAAAAAAAAAATGTGGGAGATGCTCTTTCAGTCACTGAAATTTTGTAACAATAAACACAGTCTGCCTTGGACATAAGTTTAAGGTTAGCCGACAACAGTGTATAAAACCTAAAGTAGCATGGCTCCTTAGCTGATGACACTGAAGCTCAGACACCTTTTCTCTCCTGCGAAATTCATTTTTTCAATACATCATACTGGATTTTGTGTCAAATTAACACCATACAAATGACGATTGTCCAGAAGTTGAAAAGCCAAATTATGTGATATTCATATTAGTGCGATAAAAAAAATTACTACACTATAAAGATATAAATGATGTGGAATGATATTGTAAATATGAAAGTCAGGATTTGACAATCTTTCTGGCTCAAACATAAAGAAAACCCCCAAACCTTGTTAGGCATCTTCCACTCAATTCTGATTAAAGCCAAACTGAAATCAAGCTGCTGTCTGGTGCCTCCTGTGATATCAGGCCTGAGCCTGTATTTGTCAAAGATAATTTGTGATATGACATGATGAAAATGTTTGTATTTTCACAGCCACAACAAAGCAGAGTTACAAAAAACTGTAGGAGGCATTAAAGTGATGCCTGTTTACTGAAAAATAACTGATATTGCTTCAAAGGCTGGAAAAATTAAACAATTGTGTTGAACTCAAGATCAGCAATTTGTCATATCTGGCTCTGTGCTGCAGACTGACGCTCTTGTTTAATATGATGTGTTATTTCTTATAACAGCTAAGAGCCTTTCCTTTAAATTAAATCACTCATAGTAATTGAGTTTTCATTTAGTCAGTTCTGAGTACACATCTCATTTCCAAATTTCCAAGCTCAGCTGTGACAATTTATAAAACAAAAATGAAAGGGGAAAGATCCCATTTCACTTAAATGAAACAAAACATGCTTTATTCCTACTTAGAAGCTAGATACACACCTCCGCGCCTTGCCTGTCTGTAGGTCCCACTCTATAATGTTTGTATCATCTGAACCACTGTACAATAAACTGTCTTCCGGGTGCCACTGAACACAGTTTACTCCTCCACTGTGGCCTCCATCCTGGAAGAGACAGAAAGTGATGGCAATGGGAAACAAATCATTCCATTATTCAAACTCAACATTTGTGAAATACTAATGTTTAAAATATTCACCCTGAAAAAGTATATTCATTTTTCATACAAGTCCATTTTAATGTTAGAAGCCCTGTGTACAGAGGTATGATTTTACCAAGTGAATGAAGTTTCCCTGTTAGAAAAAATGTGCTATTCTTCACAGTAATGCACATCAGGATGCCCATGTATCAGACCTCACACTCACCAGGGTACAGTGCAGTGCTCCCTTTGTAGTACTGTAAATCAGCACAGTGCCCGCTGCTGTGCCCATCGCCAACAGGTCTGCCTTCGCCTCCACCTGCACTGCCTCTGATTTCCTCTTCTTCCTCTGAGGCCCCTCCTAAAACAAAGCACATGTGAACAACATACAAATTACAAATGAGAGTGTGAGACGTACTTAATACACTTGAAAGCTGTTTCATTACCTGCACTAAAATCTCAGTCGCCTACATGACTATGGCTTGATGATTTACACCAGGACATTTTGACAGGTGATTACAGCAATATTGTCGTTAGTTACAACTAACTACCCTTTTTTGGGTTGCTTAGTTTTTTGGGGGGCTAGCTTAACAACCTAATCGTTTTGTGGGTTATAACGTTATATGCTACAACTTTATAACACAAACGTTATGTAGATTTCAAACACTATTGACAAAACATAGTTCTGACCTTATGTTTACATTGGTCTATCTACAGCTAATGAATTTGACTTAACAGTAACTTAAAAATTTTGGAAAACTTCACGATCCACTCCTTTCAGAAGTGTCATGGTGGCACACGCTATTCACTAATGTGATGAGCTAGTGCTAACTTAAAGTACGGCTTTATAAACAGGACTAACTGCAAACACACAATGTGAATACGAGTTTGTATTATTATATCTGGAATACATAATAATTCCTTGTGTTCACACTGAAATACAAACTTAACACATAACTCATGTTTTCTTGACTACCATGTGGGACTAACATGTGCGTCCTGCAGCTGTGGAGCGCTAGCTAGCGGCTAACGTGGCTAACCCTACTTAGCAGCTCTGTCATGTATGAGAGTCTACATTTACACGCCGTCCAGTGGGTTTCTGAGTTATTCCCTTATTAAATGGTGAAACTTCACTTGTTTCGATGAGTTGCCTCTGTGGGAACAATCAGAGATAGCTTGCCAAGGCCACGCTAGCCACTGTAGCTAATAGCAGGGAACTCCAAAGCAGCCTTACATACCTTGACTGTCCGGCATGGTCCCCAGGCTATGCAGATGCAAGTGGCACTCAAATGGGCGGAAGGCACGTATTCTTGGTCAACTGTTTTACTATCTGTGTTCCAGATGCGCAGTCGGCCGTCCTGGGCACACGAGGCTAAGTACTGTCGTGATTTGGGTGAAAAAACGCAGGGTAGCTGCAGCGAGACGCTGCCTCCACCGGCCGCCATTTCTGAAACGCTGCTTGAGTGTGCGTGCGTGCGTGGTTTACACAAACCACGTGTGAGCCTCCGAGGACCTGCGCATTACCGCGTCCGGAGCGCCACGACGCATCGCGTCATACTCACAAAACCACGCCCATCGGAGATAAAACCGGACGCGACCCCCGGCCTGTGTGTACGGTCAAACATGCAAATAAAGTCTCGTAACGTCCGTGAAAATTTCCAGGAAGAATTGTAACTGTTGTGTACGGTTCTTATAACGACATATATTTTATTACTAGTAATATATGCTTCTTTTTGACATTGTCAAAGCCAGGGATAGGCCTATATTGGGTTAAGGTATGACCTGGTTTTAATTCTGGGGTATTTATCAACCTGGATTATTGTTAAACCCGAATTCTTGTTTATTTTACAATCCAGGAATGAGGGCTTCTTTGTTCCAACATTTCCGGTGGCAGATATTCTGCCCAGTTATAATGGCCCTCTGTATATGTTCTATATATGCGTGTATGAATATATACAATAACTTTTTATATACTCCAAAAAAAAAATCAAAATGGGCCCCCTATATTCAATTTCTAATTCTAATAAACCCTGAACTGGGGAAACAACAGACATTCAGCAGTCAGCCTGACTGTCGATTTATCGCGAATACAAGCGGCCGAGATGACACACTTGGGAGAGATTATATCTCTCGGCTGGCTTGGGAAGGTCTTGGTGTCCCCCTGGAGGAGTTGGTGGAAGTGGCCGGGGAGAGGAGCGTCTGGATCTCCCTGCTCAGGCTGTTGCCCCCGCGACCCAGACCCGGATAAGCGGCAGAAAACGAAACGAAACTACAAAGTTACCAGACACAAAAGTAGAATGAATAAATAAGTATAAGTAAATGAGGAGCTCTCTTAAAAATGGCACCTGCTGAAATAACACTTTAAAGACTAATCAGAGACATTACATATATTAAACACTCTCCTGCACTCTACTGTGAGTAACTGAGGCTTTGTGTGGCTGTGTTGCCGTAGACAAACCCGAACTAATCCCACTTTAACACTAAATTCATCCCGGTCAATCTTGGATATGTGTGGGCAATCAGTGCTGAACAAGTACATGTCGTTATTAAAAAAACAAAAAAACAAAAAGAAAAATACCCTGTTTGCTAAATATGTTACTGCTCTCATACCCATTATTTTGTGTAAGATTTCATGTGTGTGAAATTTAGATGACCTCATCATTTTGGCGACGTTTCGCCACTAAATCTGAATTTGATCGAGCGATCCGATTTTTGTTTATTTATGTCAGGCTCCAGTGTAACGAAAAAAAACGGCAGCACATTTCTGGTTTTGGTACAGGTAACGCAATTGTTAAAATAAGTAAATAAAAAGTGTAGAAGGCAACGTGTAATATCTGAGCCGATATGAATTTGGAATAACTCAGAAATGATAAGGAGCAGTCTTATCGCCATCTGCTGGAGGATTTCAGTTACTACACGTGTCGCTCAATAATGACGTAGTACACGTGTGTCCCTCCAGCATGGTGACCTCCTTTGGATTGTAAACACCGCTGAGCTGAACACGAATGAACTCTAGTGAGTGCAGTCATTGGAATCACAAGCTACAATCATTTCCAATTCTGTATTTCACGAGGACTCATATGAATTTACAGCTGGTTTTTGTTGGGTTTCGTCTACTTTTAAATCATTGGATGAGATTGTTGGACCTCTAATTCTCCGGTTTTGGGCTATCATGATATGATCTGAGGTCATGGCTGTGCATATTCCATTTGCTGGGCTCGTGTTTATGCGCCGACTGGTGACAATTGGCGCATCCAGTCAAATGCGTGTCAGTAACAGAGGAACACTTGTAAAACTCTATAAATGTAGGAAGGAGATACGAGCTTTCTCAGCAGGTTCGGTAAAATACAACGAGACTGAGGGAGACAAGCCAGGTTCCTCACCTCCGGGCATCGGGCTGAGCTCCAGGAAAGCCCTGCTGTCAAGAAGGAGGCGACCCCTGTCCCCCCTGGAGAGGATCAGCGGCCTGCTGCCCCAGGATGCCCTGAGCCCCGAGGTGATGCAGCTGAGGGATCAGAGCCTGCAGGATCCCGCAGAGGTCACACAGGTGTCAGCCACGCACTGCACACCAGAGGTAAATCCTGTACAGGAAGAATTAGCAAGTCACCTAGCATCAGATGCACCCCTGGAGACAAACACTTCAGGACCTGATGAGGCAGCAGGTTGGCCCACCCTTCCTGGGGAGAGTCTGCTTGCTTTTGGGGAGCTGCTTGTCGCTGAGTACCTTAAAAAACAACGAGTGGAGTTCAGGAAGATGTTCCAGCTTCAGTCCGGGGCGCGTCTGCAGAGCAGCTGGGGGATCCTCCAGCACGACCACATCGTCGGGCAGCCGGCGGGCCGCTTCCTGAAGACAGGCAGGGGGGTTCCCATCTTCATACGCCGGGCCAGTCTTGAGGATTATGTGCTGTTCATGAAGAGGGGCCCGGCCATCAGCTACCCCAAGGTACAAGACTTGTTTGTGTGTTGTCAAGTGTCAAATGTGGATTCTTACAGACTTTGCTTTGTTTTCCAGGATGCAGCCATTATGCTGCAGCTGATGGACGTCACAGAGGGGGACTGTGTGCTGGAGTCTGGTTCTGGGTCTGGGGCCATGTCTCTGTTCCTGTCCAGAGCAGGTCTCCACTCATCACACGCACACGCACTGTCTCACATAATTTACAACTGGAAGATGAAGTGGCAGAGCACTTGCTTTTTTTTTAACAGCAAGTGTCACAACAACTCACAGAGCAGTAAATTGGTGCTTATGTGAGTCAATAAAAAACTTCTCTGAGGTTCTGAGGGGCCTGCCCCGCTGCAGGGTTTCTGATAAGAACGTAACAAGATGTCTTTGCAGGTATGTTTAATGAAGCTTTATTGTAGCTCCTGCCCTGTGTGAGTTACAGACCCGTCTGCAGTGGTGGTTATTTGTACCTTAAATTATGTCTTTTACGTCTTTAACTTCTTTAATGTCCTTTATGTTACATAAAACTTTTGAGGTGTTGGTCAGGTGGACTTTCATATACTTGGGTATTTCTATTTTCTGATAGTTTCAACTGTAACTGTTGGAGGCAAATATTGTACTTTTACTCCACTACATTTATTTAATAACCTTAGTTAGTTTGCAAGTTACATTCTGCTTCAGAACCAGATTAACAATTTCTATACACATATTTGTAATGGCAGTGAAAAAAACAAAAAAAACCCAAAAAATAACAAACACAAATTTTGATTATCAGAAAATATGTTGAATACAAGACCTGATAATTGATTAAGATAAAGGCATTCCACCTATTGTACACAGTACTACTACAGCCAAAAATATCAGAATATTGTGGTTATTTTAATAATTTAATTCAAAAAGTTAAACTTGATGTATTCTATATTCATAACATGTATAGTGAAATATCTCAGACCTTGTTTTGTTTACAATTTTGATAATTATTGCTTATGCAGTTACAGTGAAATATTCCAATAATTTGAGATGTGGGTTTTTTGGTTTTTTTAGGTTTTAACCTAAAAACCATAATTATCAAAATTAAACTAGTTAATTTAATGTAATTAAAATAGTTTTTTAGTTTACATGTAATGAGTCTAGTGTATATTACATTTTTGATTTCTTAATTAACTTATGAAATGTCATGATATTGTACTTTTTTGAGATGCACTATTCTACACAGTGAATGCTGAAAATACATATAAATTTACTTTTTCTTGTACTTTTGATATTTATGTACTGTTATTGTCAAAAAAAGTACTCAAGTATCACAAGTACATTTAATATCAGACGTTTTACGACTTTGGTATTTTTCATGTCATTCATATGCATGACTTTCCCTTTTACTAAAATCATTTTTAACACGATATCTTTACTTTTATTTACACTAGTATGAATTTTGGGTACTTTTTTACAACACATTTCAGTTCTTATAACTAGTGGCTATTTAATGAACTCAACAGTGTTGTTTGCCACAAAACTTTTTTTGAAGAAAAAAAGATCTTAAAATATCCAAATAATTAAAAGAATATAAAGTAAGCAAATATGGGTGGAGAACTCATATGCAGAAGTTCAGTGCACACAAAGTATATAGTAAAAGAAAACGTAAAAGTGAAATAATAGCACAAACTTTTGTCCGAAGTTCTACCCTGACTAATGATTATAAATTCTTCCTCTAAAGGCTGATGATCTTGACCTGAAAAGAGGTCAATTTTTTTTTTTACTTTCTGCTGCATTAAAACGCATTTTTATGGTGCATCAGCGTGATAAAGGAAAGACATTGTTGCTGGCTGAACGTCACAAAAGGCAATCCCAAACATGCAACTCACGGATTACTGCATGCAGTAATAGTGGAGTGTCTGTCTGGAGCTGATGGAGCTTTGTGTTTCCCAGTTGGCTCTAAAGGCAGCGTGCTGAGTGTGGAGGTCAGGGAGGACCACCGCAGGCGGGCTGTGCTCAACTACAGCCGCTGGAGGACGGCGTGGAGTCTGCGGCGTGGAAAGGAGTGGCCTGACAACGTCCACTTTCACAACGCCGACCTGTGCACGGCATCCACACTCCTCGCTGCTCAGGGGTTCCATGCGGTCCGTGAGTTGTCAACAGAGACTGAGACGGTGTTTAAAGGGGCAGTTCACCTCAAACTCAAGTTTTTCACCCTTTGCCTGCTGTGTTTTGGTGCAAGTTGCCAAGTTTTGGAGATAGTCTGTAGAGACGTGTGTATACTAGTAATGTAACTACCAGCCACTTAAAAAATCCCCATTTGAAACATCAAAAGCAATGGTTCTTTCCAGAAGTCATAACTTGGTTACTCCAGATAATTCTCAGAGCTTGTTGTGAGCACTTTCATGTATTTTCTTCTCATGTCACGGTACAGAAGGAAATGTTCCTTGTGGTCAAGAAACAACTTAACATTACAGCTCAGCGTCCTTCTGCAGTCATACATTCCTGTTCTCTATATGAAACATGAAACTCCTCAAAACATTTGGGTGAACAGCCTCTTCACCTTAAAAATACAGAAACGTGTAGGACTTATATTTTGTGATCCCTCCTCATTGACCACATGGTTAATATCTGTTGCAGGCTGCTCTTGACCTGATCAACCCTCACCTGGTTCTACCCACCGTGACCCCACGTCTGCACCCTGGAGCTGTGTGTGCCGTCTACCTCGCCAAGTGTGTATAGAAATGAGGTCATGTACTGTACACTGAGCTCTGGAAAGGCTCATACATGTGTAGTTCACTTAAAACAATCTAAAGGAATAGCTAAGGGCAGTATTTTTGTTTGCTTCTCCTGATAGTTTAAGATTTGAAAATTTGATTCATAATTTGATATTCCAGTGACACATTTGTTAAGTGCAGCTTCTGGTAAGTGGTCAAAAACCTTGGTAACAAAGACTGAGCGGAGCTGGCAGGTATCCATGCGGGCTGATGGAGGAGATAGTGTAAGATGAGGTTCTCTGTTAAACATATTGACAAATAAAAATGGAAAGAAGTCACTGCTTCCACCCATTGTGCAAAAATGAAGCCAAAATATTGGAATGGAAGCGCTTCTTTTTTGCACTGGCAACCCCATTTGATGCCAACACTTGAACAATCATCAGTGATACCAGAAATGACAGAAAAAAAATATTTTGGACAAATTGATTTGAAGTGAAATTAAAGATTTTAGTTCAACAAGTCGTACCTGAAATAATGGAGTAAGAGGGATTTGTGACCTATACTACAGCCTGCCACAAGGGCGTGATCAAGGTTGTTTGGCTTACTTTTTGGTGAGTTTACTAATGGTTTCGTTCGTTCGTTCGTTTTCTGCCGCTTATCTGGGTCCGGGTCGCGGGGGCAACAGCCTGAGCAGGGAGATCCAGATGCTCCCCTCCCCGGCCACTTCCACCAACTCCTCCGGGGGGACACCAAGACGTTCCCAAGCCAGCCGAGAGATATAATCTCTCCAGCGTGTCTCCTTGGTCTGCCCCGGGGTCTCCTCCCGGGTGGTCATGCCCGAAACACCTCCCCAGGGAGACGGCCAGGAGGCATCCTGGCCAGATGCCCGAACCACCTCAACTGGCTCCTCTCAACGCGGAGGAGCAGCAGCTCTACTCTGAGCCTCTCCCAGA
>KV751346.1:12721117-12735310 GCA_001698575.1 Mola mola
GTCCCAGTGCGAGCTGGAGGTCACTGTTCGATAAGGCCAACAGGACCACGTCATCTGCAAATAGCAGAGACGGAATCCGGAGGCCACCGAACTTGACTCGCTCCGCCGCTTGGCTGCGCCTAGAAATTATGCCCATAAAAATTATGAACAGAACCGATGACAAAGGGCAGCCTTGGCGGAGACCAACCCTGACTGGGAACAGGTCAGACTTACTGGTGGCAATGTGAACCAAGCTCTGGCTCCGACAATACAGAGATCGAATGGCTCGTAACAAAAGGCCGTCTACCCCATACTCCCGGAGCACCCCCCACAGGACACCTTGAGGGACACGGTATAAGCCTTCCCAGATCCACAAAACACATGTGGACTGGTTGGGCAAACTCCCATGCCCCCTCCAGTACCCTCGTGAGGGTATAGAGCTGGTCCAGTGTTCCACGGCCAGTACGAAAACCACATTGCTCCTCTTGATTCCGAGGTTCAACTAGCAGCCGCACTCTCCTCTCCAGCCCCCTGGAGTAGACCTTCCCAGGGAGGCTGAGGAGTGTGATTCCCCGGTAGTTGGAACACACCCTCTGGTCCCCCTTCTTGAAAAGGGGGACAACCACAACTGTCTGCCACTCCAAAGGCACAGTCCCCGATGTCCACGTAATGTTGCAGAGGCGTGTCAACCATGACAGCCCTACAACATGCAGAGCCTTGAGGAACTCGGGACGAATCTCATCCACTGCTGCTGCTGCAGAGTTTTTTGACAGCCCCAGCAACCTCGATCCCAGTGATGAGACAGCCCAGCCCAAAGTCCTCCGGCTCTGCCTCCTCCTCGGAATGCGTGTTGGTGGGATTGAGGAGCTCTTCGAAGTATTCCCTCCACCGCCGAACTATAGACTCAGTTGAGGTCAGCAACTCCCCTCCAACACTGACGACCGTGTGGACGGGGTTCCGCTTTCCCCTCCTGAGCCGCCAAACAGTTTGCCAGAATTTCTTTGGCGCTGAGTGGAAGTCTCGTTCCATGGCCTCACCAAACTCCTCCCACACCTGGGTTTTTGTCTCAGTGACCACCTGAGCCGCATATCGCTTGGCCTGCTGACAACATAGCTCCTAGGATCATTAGGCTACCCAAACCCCTCCCCCTCCACCATGGTAAGGTGGCATTACTAATGGTTTACAGTGCTAATAACCTAAGTAATAGACTATCAAACATTTATAAATGCTTTATTAGGGTAGTCTTACTGTAAGTGGTATCCCTTTAAGTAGTTTTAATCGATCACATATAAGTGGCTTGTACAACATTTGGCCCTGAAAGGTTATGCTTTGGTAGCGTAAAGTAATTGTAGTACTTGCGTATTTGTACTTGGCTGCTCTGTAAAAACGTTGCTTTGAAACAGTATTACACAAGTCATCGATCTGCTGGAAGGGCTTCGATGTTTAGCACTCCCACTGCTGTGTGAACGCATCATTGAGGTTCCGGCCCGAGACTGGCTGGTGGCTCCGGCTCTACAGAAAGATGGGAGTTACTGCATCAGGAGAGCTCCGATGCTGCACGAACAGCGAGGGGGGGAGGAGGACAAGACTTTGGATGAGACATAT
The DNA here is from genome assembly GCA_001698575.1 of Mola mola. Classification (NCBI taxonomy): domain Eukaryota; kingdom Metazoa; phylum Chordata; class Actinopteri; order Tetraodontiformes; family Molidae; genus Mola; species Mola mola. The sequence goes on from KV751346.1 coordinate 12,722,702, forward strand.
AGAGGTGATTTAAACTGACCAGCATGCTCATTGTGTTTATTCATGATGGGTGTTTTGAGTCCTTCCTTCACTGTTACATTTCAGAGGAGACGACCACACAAAATCACCCAGCCTTCGCGAGTATTCCTTACATTGCCAGACCTCATCCTGAACAAATGAGCCACACAGGTCAGACGTGATCCCGTTTCTATTCCCAGTGTAACACTTTCCATACTCACTGTTTTCTCCTCCATTTTCAGCTTTCCTGGTGAAACTAAGGAAGTGCGTGCGCTAACTGTTCTACCTGTGAGCAAATGGACTAAAATACTGTACATTCAAAACTAATTGTCTGTTTACTTGTATCATTGCAAAAATAAACAAAAAATAAAAATAAACAAAATGCTAATTGTGGCATACTTTGATGTGGGTTAGGCTTAAGGGTAATTTGTAGATTTCTAACAATAAAATAGTAAATTTAGTGAAACTAAATAGGGATTCATATGAAACAATGCACATGTGAAAATAAACAAATTTATTGCATGTAAAGAGTAACATTTTTACCAAACAAAGGAAGATTGCTTGGACTAAGACAAAGACATTTTCTTTTTCCCCTAAATAAATACATGAAAGTATCTCAATAATGCAAATAAAAATCAACATTTATTCAAAACTTCAGAGGCAAAGGCGGCTCATTACACAGGCACTTTGGCAGCAATACTAAAATACATACCCGGTGGCTTAACTTTGATTGAGCCGACATCTTAACTATTCCAGAAGTGCTTTGCTGAATAAATAACAAACAAATAAATAAATATCCAGAACTCAGTGCAAGTTAAACCTTTACAATACTCTCGTGTGCAACAACAGCAGTTATGTTTCCTTCAGAAAGACACACAGATTAACATTCGCCCCTTCTTTTGGTCAGTCTAACATTACGATTCAACACCAGTTTTGTTGGAACTACCAGCTTTGTGGCAGAACATTTAAACACAATGTAGTGGGTTAACAATCTCACTTCAGAGCTACTTTGGTCACTGCTCGCTCAGTTTGTGGGATGAAGAGGTGATGCTCTACTCCTCATTGATCCAGTCCATGGAGATGTCGTTTGCGTATCCCAATCAGGACTCATCTTTTAAATTGCAGAGAAGAAAGCAAAACATTTTAGCTAAAGTAAAACGAGATGTACATTTTTTTTCTTCCAATCCTGTCAGGGTAGTTTTCAATTGAGGAATTAAGCAGGAAATTGCACAACCTGATTCTAAAGCATTTCATATAACATCATCATTTAGATAATGGCCATTAATAGTAACGTGCTGTGACACAGCTTCAAAAGCTAAGTTTTTGAGGTATTGTACCTTGAGTGGTGGTTTGTGACGCTTAAGTAAGCCTTTCATTGTCAGGCTTATGACTGTGGTTCATGTCTAAAGCTGCTTAACATGCTCCAAAGCAGGTTATGTTCAAGATGACAGTTTTGATAATTACACTTATGCAGTTAAATATTTTGATGTTTTTGTGAGCTGTGGGCAGCGCTCATAGTTTCATCAAAAAATACACAATAAGCTTGTATAGAGGACATTACAAGATTGAATTATAGAGTTACAATTGCACGCATAAAGGTCACAGTTTGGGCTGTATAAGGTGAGTTTGTCCAGACTTGAACCCCAATTTAAACATGAATATTTTTTGACCAGCTATAGTGGTACCTACTGGGAAGCTCTGCAGCATAGTGGCAAGAGGAATGTTGGGCCTGGATTGAAGTCTCCACCATCTTCCTGCGAGCAGCTGCCGCCCCGGGTGGTGTCATCTCCAAAGTCAGTGTAGAGGTGAATGTAGAGAAAGAAGAGGAGTCCCATCCCAGTTTCAGCGTGGAGCCACTGTTACAGAAGACACAGGAGACTGGGGAGGCGGAGGGCCCACGGGGGAATGCGAGTGGGTGATCACCATACTGCCGCTGGGCACCGCTGTGGTGCTCTGACCTCTCTCGCTGCCACACAAAGTGGGAGGGTACAATGGCCATCACCTGGGAGACAGACCGAGAACAAACTTCTTATACAAAACCAGAGCAAAAACTTGAATCAAGTACAGCAAAAAACACGAGAAACAGTATTTTCATATCCCTTCATAGTTGCCTGTACCTCATCGCAGCAGTGCCTGCTGACAGCAGCTCTGTACTCGATGCGAGCCCACAGCTTGTCACGCTGCTTGAGGAAGTTCGAAAACGTCTTCCTCCAGTTCTTGCCCAGTGCCCATGGAAATATCTCATATTTACTCTCCTCTTCATCCTCCTCCATGGTGTTGGCAAGATACCTACAGAAGGAGCACATGAGCCACATTTAGACACGAGACAAGATACCAAACGCTGATTTTTCCTTCTTTCAAACTTACAGTGCAATGAAAAAATTCTTGGTGGTGTATTCAGCAACGGTAAAGCGGGCCCTTTTGAAGTACACAAAGGTCATAGACAGAAGGTACTGAAGAGAAAGGGAGGGGGCAGTTACTTGTAGGCACCATAAATTTATAGACAAGAGCTTCCGCCACAATATTTATTACCTTGTCAGACATTTTAAAGCAACAGTCCATCGACAGAAACTCCCAGATTAGGTCATCATCTGTAACCAAACACCATTGTTAAATACGCCAAATATTCTTTGATGCTATTTAATGAAAACATGCTCTGAGACTGGGTTAGTTCATTTACCAAAGAGTCTGAAGAATGCTACCATTTCCTGCTGCTGGATGACAAGAACTGGGGTCATTTTGGCACAACACGTCTCCTCCCGACGCAGGCTCTGCTGGCTCTTCCCTGCAGGGCCTTGGGTCGCTTGGCCGTTGGCCTTTTTGAGCCGTCGCCCTCTTCTGATTTGGACGGAGTGTGTACAGTTATTGGGTTTTACCCAGACTGTCACAGAGGGGGGAGTTCGGCACCACCCGTTTCTCTGCATCATTCTTCAGCTCAGCTCATCTGTAGTGACGGTGTGTTCTGAGAGACAGAGAAGAGGCATGAGGTAGTTCGTGTTACAAAAGCTGCAAACCCAAACGAACCTCTTACTTCTTAAAGACAGTCAGATATTAAGCTAGCTTGGCCCCATTTCAGCCTGACATGTCAACACATAACAAAGTCAGTTTAACTAGGCGGATTGGATAAATTCAACGCTGGACTACACAACACCTAGCTTTCAGAGTTAACGATAGCTGTGTAGGGAGCCATTAGTATGGTTATCACAGTATAAACAACAGCGACTGGTGTTTCAGTGAAAGTTCACTTCAAACGTACACTGACAGCGCTAAAAGCTGATGTGAATAATATCCGTACGACACAGACGGACAACTATTAGCAAGTTTAACACAGCTTAACTAGATAATAAAGCAGATATCAATGGTTACAGCACTGACCAGAGGAGCCGGGGTTTTGGGAGCGCGCTTCAGGACCCGCACCAATCGCAGAATAGTTCACCTGCACGCGGGGACGCGCAGACCCCCTTTTTTTCTTCGTTGTTTTGTAATCATATGTTCCTTCTTCTTCTCCTTGTTCTCACTGTTATTATTTTAATCTCTTCTTAAAATTTTTTGTTCTGTATTTAAAACTTAAAATATAATAGGAAATCTTCGTCATCATTTATGTTTAATATTTTCAACCAAAGCAGAAACTACTCCTATAACCTGTATTATGTGACAGTCCCTGCAATAGGCCTGTTCATTGCAATCAATTTATTGTGTTCATAACCTTGATGCTTACATAAATGGGTCGAAAATGACCTATTTATTGAGTTTGTTTTCTTGAGTCTTTCTAATTAAATTTGAGTTGTTTTTTTTAATTTCTTATTTAAGGTATTCCTCAAAAAACGTGTTTCTGATTCTATCTCATTTATGTATTTATTTTGTACTTATGTCTTATAAATTCTAACAAATTACTGAAATAATAGCACCATTTTTTTTCCTAAGTGCTACCCTGACTAATGATTATTAATTCTTCCTCGAAAGGCTGATGATCTTGACCTGAAAAGAGGTCAATTTTTTTTCAATTTCTGCTGCATTAAAACACATTTTTATGGTGCATCAGCGTGATAAAGGAACGATATTGTTGCTGGCTGAACGCCACAAAAGGCAATCCCAAACATGCAACTCACGGATTACTGCATGCAGTAATAGTGGAGTGTCTGTCTGGAGCTGATGGAGCTTTTGTTTCCCAGTTGGCTCTAAAGGCAGCGTGCTGAGTGTGCAGGTCAGGGAGGACCACCGCAGGCGGGCTGTGCTCAACTACAGCCGCTGGAGGACGGCGTGGAGTCTGCCGCGTGGAAAGGAGTGGCCTGACAACGCCGACCTGTGCACGGCATCCACACTCCTCGCTGCTCAGGGGTTCCATGCGGTCCGTGAGTTGTCAACAGAGACTGAGACGGTGTTTAAAGGGGCAGTTCACCTCAAACTCAAGTTTTTCACCCTTTGCCTGCTGTGTTTTGGTGCAAGTTGCCAAGTTTTGGAGATAGTCTGTAGAGACGTGTGTATACTAGTAATGTAACTACCAGCCACTTAAAAAATCCCCATTTGAAACATCAAAAGCAATGGTTCTTTCCAGAAGTCATAACTTGGTTACTCCAGATAATTCTCAGAGCTTGTTGTGAGCACTTTCATGTATTTTCTTCTCATGTCACGGTACAGAAGGAAATGTTCCTTGTGGTCAAGAAACAACTTAACATTACAGCTCAGCGTCCTTCTGCACAGTCATACATGTCTGTTCTCCGTATGAAACATGAAACTCCTCAAAACATTTGGGTGAACAGCCTCTTCACCTTAAAAATACAGAAACGTGTAGGACTTATATTTTGTGATCCCTCCTCATTGACCACATGGTTAATATCTGTTGCAGGCTGCTCTTGACCTGATCAACCCTCACCTGGTTCTACCCACCGTGACCCCACGTCTGCACCCTGGAGCTGTGTGTGCCGTCTACCTCGCCAAGTGTGTATAGAAATTAGGTCGTGTACTGTACACCGACCTCTGAAAAGGCTCATACGTGTGTAGTTCACTTAAAACAATCTAAAGGAATAGCTAAGGGCAGTATTTTTGTTTGCTTCTCCTGATAGTTTAAGATTTGAAAATTTGATTCATAATTTGATATTCCAGTGACACATTTGTTAAGTGCAATTTATGGTAAGTGGTCAAAAATCTTGGTAACAAAGACTGAGCGGAGCTGGCAGGTATCCATGTGGGCTGATGGAGGAGATAGTGTAAGATGAGGTTCTCTGTTTAGCATATTGACAAATAAAGATGGAAAAGAAGTCACTGCTTCCACCCATTGTGCAAAAATGAAGCCAAAATATCAGAATGGAAGCGCTGCTTTTTTGCACTGGCAACCCCATTTGATGCCAACAATAGAACAAACATCAGTGATACCAGAAACGACAGAAAAAAAATATTTTGGACAAATTTATTTGAAGTGAATTTAAAGATTTTAGTTCAGCAAGTCGTACCTGAAAGAATGGAGTAAGAGGGATTTGTGACCTATACTACAGCCTGCCACAAGGGCGTGATCAAGGTGTTTTGGCTTAGTTTTTGATGAGTTTATTAATGGTTTACAGTGCTAATAACCTAAGTAATAGACTATCAAACATTTATAAATGCTTTATTAGGGTAGTCTTACTGTAAGTGGTATCCATTTCACTAGTTTTAATCCATCACATATTTTTTATAAGTGGCTTGTACAACATTTGGCCCTGAAAGGTTATGCTTTGGTAGCGTAAAGTAATTGTAGTACTCGCGTATTTGTACTCGGCTGATCTGTAAAAACGTAGTTTTGAAACAGTATTACACAGTTCATCGATCTGCTGGAAGGGCTTCGATGTTTGGCGCGCCCACTGCTGTGTGAACGCATCATTGAGGTTCCGGCCCGAGACTGGCTGGTGGCTCCGGCTCTACAGAAAGATGGGAGTTACTGCATCAGGAGAGCTCCGATGCTGCACGAACAGCGAGGGGGGGAGGAGGACAAGACTTTGGATGAGACATATAGAGGTGATTTAAACTGACCAGCATGCTCATTGTGTTTATTCATGATGGGTGTTTTGAGTCCTTCCTTCACTGTTACATTTCAGAGGAGACGACCACACAAAATCACCCAGCCTTCGCGAGTATTCCTTACATTGCCAGACCTCATCCTGAACAAATGAGCCACACAGGTCAGACGTGATCCCGTTTCTATTCCCAGTGTAACACTTTCCATACTCACTGTTTTCTCCTCCATTTTCAGCTTTCCTGGTGAAACTAAGGAAGTGCGTGCGCTAACTGTTCTACCTAGAAGCAAATTGACTACAATACTGTACATTCAAAACTAATTGTCTGTTTACTTGTATCATTGCAAAAATAAACAAAAAATAAAAATAAACAAAATTCTAATTGTGGCATACTTTGATGTGGGTTAGGCTTAAGGGTAATTTGTAGATTTCTAACAATAAAATAGTAAATTTAGTGAAACTAAATAGGGATTCATATGAAACAATGCACATGTGAAGATAAACAGAAATTTACTACATGTAAAGAGTAACATTTTTACCAAACAAAGGAAGATTGCTTGGACTAAGACAGAGACATTGTCTTCTTCCCCTAAATAAATACATGAAAGTATCTCAATAATGCAAATAAAAATCAACATTTATTCAAAACTTCAGAGGCAAAGGCGGCTCATTACACAGGCACTTTGGCAGCAATACTAAAATACATACCCGGTGGCTTAACTTTGATTGAGCCGACATCTTAACTATTCCAGAAGTGCTTTGCTGAATAAATAACAAACAAATAAATAAATATCCAGAACTCAGTGCAAGTTAAACCTTTACAATACTCTCGTGTGCAACAACAGCAGTTATGTTTCCTTCAGAAAGACACACAGATTAACATTCGCCCCTTCTTTTGGTCAGTCTAACATTACGATTCAACACCAGTTTTGTTGGAACTACCAGCTTTGTGGCAGAACATTTAAACACAATGTAGTGGGTTAACAATCTCACTTCAGAGCTACTTTGGTCACTGCTCGCTCAGTTTGTGGGATGAAGAGGTGATGCTCTACTCCTCATTGATCCAGTCCATGGAGATGTCGTTTGCGTATCCCAATCAGGACTCATCTTTTAAATTGCAGAGAAGAAAGCAAAACATTTTAGCTAAAGTAAAACGAGATGTACATTTTTTTTCTTCCAATCCTGTCAGGGTAGTTTTCAATTGAGGAATTAAGCAGGAAATTGCACAACCTGATTCTAAAGCATTTCATATAACATCATCATTTAGATGATGAGCCATTAATAGTAACGTGCTGTGACACAGCTTCAAAGGCTAAGTTTTTGAGGTATTGTACCTTGAGTGGTGGTTTGTGACGCTTAAGTAAGCCTTTCATTGTCAGGCTTATGACTGTGGTTCATGTCTGAAGCTGCTTAACATGCTCCAAAGAAGGTTATGTTCAAGATGACAGTTTTGATAATTACACTTATGCAGTTAAATATTTTGATGTTTTTGTGAGCTGTGGGCAGCGCTCATAGTTTCATCAAAAAATACACAATAAGCTTGTATAGAGGACATTACAAGATTGAATTATAGAGTTACAATTGCACGCATAAAGGTCACAGTTTGGGCTGTATAAGGTGAGTTTGTCCAGACTTGAACCCCAATTTAAACATGAATATTTTTTGACCAGCTATAGTGGTACCTACTGGGAAGCTCTGCAGCATAGTGGCAAGAGGAATGTTGGGCCTGGATTGAAGTCTCCACCATCTTCCTGCGAGCAGCTGCCGCCCCGGGTGGTGTCATCTCCAAAGTCAGTGTAGAGGTGAATGTAGAGAAAGAAGAGGAGTCCCATCCCAGTTTCAGCGTGGAGCCACTGTTACAGAAGACACAGGAGACTGGGGAGGCGGAGGGCCCACGGGGGAATGCGAGTGGGTGATCACCATACTGCCGCTGGGCACCGCTGTGGTGCTCTGACCTCTCTCGCTGCCACACAAAGTGGGAGGGTACAATGGCCATCACCTGGGGGACAGACCGAGAACAAACTTCTTATACAAAACCAGAGCAAAAACTTGAATCAAGTACAGCAAAAAACACGAGAAACAGTATTTTCATATCCCCTCATAGTTGCCTGTACCTCATCGCAGCAGTGCCTGCTGACAGCAGCTCTGTACTCGATGCGAGCCCACAGCTTGTCACGCTGCTTGAAGAAGCTAGAAAACGTCTTTGTCCAGTTCTTGCCCAGTGCCCATGGAAATATCTCATATTTACTCTCCTCTTCATCCTCCTCCATGGTGTTGGCAAGATACCTACAGAAGGAGCACATTAGCCACATTTAGACACGAGACAAGATACCAAACGCTGATTTTTCCTTCTTTCAAACTTACAGTGCAATGAAAAAATTCTTGGTGGTGTATTCAGCAACGGTAAAGCGGGCCCTTTTGAAGTACACAAAGGTCATAGACAGAAGGTACTGAAGAGAAAGGGAGGGGGCAGTTACTTGTAGGCACCATAAATTTATAGACAAGAGCTTCCGCCACAATATTTATTACCTTGTCAGACATTTTAAAGCAACAGTCCATCGACAGAAACTCCCAGATTAGGTCATCATCTGTAACCAAACACCATTGTTAAATACGCCAAATATTCTTTGATGCTATTTAATGAAAACATGCTCTGAGACTGGGTTAGTTCATTTACCAAAGAGTCTGAAGAATGCTACCATTTCCTGCTGCTGGATGACAAGAACTGGGGTCATTTTGGCACAACACGTCTCCTCCCGACGCAGGCTCTGCTGGCTCTTCCCTGCAGGGCCTTGGGTCGCTTGGCCGTTGGCCTTTTTGAACCATCGCCCTCTTCTGATTTGGACGGAGTGTGTACAGTTATTGGGTTTTACCCAGACTGTCACAGAGGGGGGAGTTCGGCACCACCCGTTTCTCTGCATCATTCTTCAGCTCAGCTCATCTGTAGTGACGGTGTGTTCTGAGAGACAGAGAAGAGGCATGAGGTAGTTCGTGTTACAAAAGCTGCAAACCCAAACGAACCTCTTACTTCTTAAAGACAGTCAGATATTAAGCTAGCTTGGCCCCATTTCAGCCTGACATGTCAACACATAACAAAGTCAGTTTAACTAGGCGGATTGGATAAATTCAACGCTGGACTACACAACACCTAGCTTTCAGAGTTAACGATAGCTGTGTAGGGAGCCATTAGTATGGTTATCACAGTATAAACAACAGCGACTGGTGTTTCAGTGAAAGTTCACTTCAAACGTACACTGACAGCGCTAAAAGCTGATGTGAATAATATCCGTACGACACAGACGGACAACTATTAGCAAGTTTAACACAGCTTAACTAGATAATAAAGCAGATATCAATGGTTACAGCACTGACCAGAGGAGCCGGGGTTTTGGGAGCGCGCTTCAGGACCCGCACCAATCGCAGAATAGTTCACCTGCACGTGGGGACGCACAGAGCCCCTTTTTTTCTTCGTTGTTTTGTAATCATATGTTCCTTCTTCTTCTCCTTGTTCTCACTGTTATTATTTTAATCTCTTCTTAAAATTTTTTGTTCTGTATTTAAAACTTAAAATATAATCGGAAATCTTGGTCATAATTTATGTTTGTGTTTCAACCAAAGCAGAAACTACTCCTATAACCTGTATTATGTGACAGTCCCTGCAATAGGCCTGTTCATTGCAATCAATTTATTGTGTTCATAACCTTGATGCTTACATAAATGGGTCAAAAATGACCTATTTATTGAGTTTGTTTTCTTGAGTCTTTCTAATTAAATTTAAGGTTGTTTTTTTTTTAAAATCATTTCTTATTTAAGGTATTCCTCAAAAAAAACGTGTTTCTGATTCTATCTCATTATATCTTATTTAATTTGTACTTATGGCTTATAAATTCTAACAAATTTCTGTATTTGTATTATGATCCTAGGTTCCATAATAAATCGCTCAAAAATGAACCGCATTAATTTCTCATGGAATAGCTACCATGGAAACCTGTGATTCTTATAAACTGTGGCTACAAAGGACATACAGTATTTACTGTTGACCACATGTACAATGTCGAGAAGTCTAAGCCCTCAGGAAAATCCTTGTACACTGTAGGGTCAGACATTATCTTCATTTTCCAATTTTACATCAAAAAGTATTTGATGTAAAAAAAAAAAATGATGTGACATGACATACAGTAGTTTAACATTACAAAATACATGTGTGTGTGAGTATCAACATTCATTGTGTACAATCTTGTGTTGATCAAAATATAATACTAAACATAAAACAAGGGAATATTCTTAACCAAAATGACAAAAATGCATATAAATGCACTGATTCTAATATAGGTCATTTTGACCCAGTCATGGAGGTGTGTTAGGTCCAATCAGAAGTGCATCCAGAGGTTAATGATCTTCTTCCTATTTAGGCTTTACCTAGCTTTTCTAGGAGTCGCTACAGCAAATCACGGGCCTCCATTTTTCCTGTCTTCTGCATCTTCTTCTCTCACACCAACTATATTCGTATCCTCTCTCACCATGAATCTCCTCAACCTGGTCGAATGCCTTTTTGACATCTAAAGACAGTACCAAAAGATCCTGCTTGGAATGCCCTGGGTTATAAATAACATTAAATAAACGCTGCAGTTAAGGTATAGGTCTGTAGGACCCCACCTCCTCCAGATCTTTCCCCATTTTTAGAAACAAAGTGACAATTGTCTCATTCAGGGTGTGGGGGAGCTACCAATTATCAAATGTCTGTCGGAACATTTTATTCAAATGGGGAACCAGAAGGTCGCTGAATCTCTTATAAAATTCATTACCAAATCCATCTGGTCCTGGAGTTTTGCCATTTTTCAAAGATTTTATGGACTCTGTGATTTCTTTGCATGTAATCTCAGCTCCTAAATAGCTAAACAACTCTTTAAAAAAAAAAAAAAAGTAGATTTGAAAACAAAAAAACCCCCCAAAACTACTGGTAGAGTGCTAAATAGGGAGATATTGTTTAACAGGCTATAAAAAGCCAGCTGATGCCAGCCCGCATTACCTAAATGAGCTTATGGTCTTACAAGTAGGTGAGTTTTATATGCTTTAACGTGACATATGTGCATGCTGAGGAGTTGGCTGAAAGCCTCACTAATCCTCTCAGCTGCTTGTCCTTTGTAAGGTACAGAAGGATGTGTTTTAGAGCACGATCTAAATACTTATTTTATTAAAATCATCGATCTGTGGATTTATTTTCCTCTACATGACAGGTATGAGAGATTTGTAAAATGGATTTATCAATACTTTGTTTTGCTAGCATCCTTGAGGAAGGGGATATTTTTAATCTCAACCACCTCAGCCATTTGAACATTACAGATACAGCAGGTGGCTAAGGTCCTTGGCTGTTGTTTGCGCAAGTCTCTACTCTGCTGTGTTGGTGTCTCCAAGAAGATTCAAAATTCAGAGTCTACTTGAAAACCTTTGAAATGGGTTGTTCACCATCAAAAGGCAACAATTTAGGGACTCTGGGTTCTTCAAGGAAAGGCAGAATGCTGCCCCTGCCACCTCAAGAAAGCCCCAGAGATTTCCACCATGAAAATGGAGAGAATAGTACATCAAGTGGATTAACAGATGGGAATACAAAAGAGAAGAAGGCTGCTGGACATACACAGGTATTTCAAAAAGAGACACATATGACACCACAGAGAAAGATATCTGTTACTGAAGTAGACCCTGAAGCAGTAAACATAGTTAAATTGGAAGGTCAAGGAATGCTCAACACAGTATCACATAGAAAAGAAAAAAATGTTTACAAGCAGGATGTGGCAGAAAAAAAACCTGCCAGAAAACCAAAGAAAAATGCAAGAGGTATTAAGGTGCCAAAAAAGAAAGACAAGGACAAAGACAAGCCACAACCAGAACAGAAAGTGGACTTCCCAGAACCTTTAGTAAAAGCTCACCAAGCTGCTTATGCCTTTTTGAATCCTAGCATAAACAAATATGACGTTGTACTTGGACTTTTGGAACAAGCAACCCAAACACAGGTTTCTGTGCAGCCTATGGTTGCTTTTATGGCTCTACGCTATGAGGAAATAATTCAGGGCCTGGAAGAAATGGCAGATGAGGGAGAAAAAGTTTTGAAAGAAAATGGAGAACATCTTGCTTGGCCAAGTCAAATGAAAAACCTATCCTCTACAGCTTTGAAATCTGTCTCTTTTAATACTGAGCCCCCACCAGATTTGTTGCAGCAGCTCCTTCAATACACCACTCAGAGAATGCGAAATGTGAGCCAGACTGTTGGTGGAATTGGAAACTCTGCTTTAGAGGAAGCAGTGGCATATTTTGCCTCTGTCTCAGAACTTTTAGAAGAGAAACTGAAGGTCAAACAAGTTTTGGAGACGAGGCTAATGCAACTGTTATCTCGCATTGAAATGGCCTCTCTGCGAAAGCCTGGGCCAGAGGATTCTGCACTCTTCAGTGAAGACAGTGGTATTGGGGCTGAGAGTGAATCTCTTGCTGGATCTGAAAGACAGCATAGACGAGAGAGTTGTGAGTCTACTAGGACAAATAGTACTACTGTCAGTCCCATGGCATACAAATCAAAGAACACTAGGCAAGGAGTGTCAAGGCAAAGGCTTGTAAGCAAAATAAGGCCAAG
>KV751346.1:12735470-12785039 GCA_001698575.1 Mola mola
GAGTTAATGAACAAAGAGACTCTTTGCTTGGATCAGTTTCCTTAGATGAGGGGGATTATGATAATGATGATGAGGAGGAAGAAATGGACAGAAGAAGGCGAGTTGTGCAAGTAGGGTTTATAAAGCGATCAAATTCTTCGCCTGTAGACTGTGACCTTCGTCCACACCGCCTACCCCCAAAGCGCATAGAGAATCCTCAAAGTGTAGCAATGACTCTCAAAATGAAAAATGCTATAAGTGGTAGGATACAGTTTGTCCCAACACAGAATTCTAGTGCCAAAATTAAAATAGTTGGCAGCCATAAAAACAGTAGATTCCAGTGGATGGATGAGGAGGAAAGATCTTCATGGATGCCTCAAACAGCAGCACCTATTCAGAAGGCAGTTGTCAAAAAAAATCCAATGGCTAAGGAGCGACGTTCATGGTCAGCAGAATCCATCCGAAACAAAGGCGAAGACCCTATGCTGCTTGAACTAGACAGAACCCAGAAGGATTTAAACCAGAGGTTACAGAGAATAAGCAAAAATAAGGCAAGTGGAATCACAAGGACTGCTCACAAACAAAATCAAATAACCTCACCAGCACAATCTTCAGCAATAAATCGCAAAAATCCTTCTCTAGACAAGAACAGTAGTCCCCAGGCTCTTAAAGGTAGAGTTGGCCTTACAAAGCACAACAGTAAAAAACAGCCAGTAACAAGTAGCGTCACAGAGGATAAATCGCAGGACAATGACATAGCCAAGGTTGCCATTAAAGCTATCCCTAGCCCTAGCCCTCCTTTATCACCACGGCCCTCTTCTGGCCTCTACAGAGGCCGGAACTCAGTCAAGAAATTGATCGATACTTTCAGTCAAGGAATAGAGGGATTAGACAATCCTGAAGTTCTAGGGCCTCTCAAAGGAGTGCGGAAGTGTGGTGTTCCTGTGTTACCTGGTTTAGGAAATGTAGAAGCTGTGCTTAGTACTGGGATAACAAGTTGTAGACCTGAAAGCTCTTCATCTGAGAAACCTGATTATTTGGATCTGGACAGTCTTCCTCCGCCCCCACTAGAAGTATTAATGGACAATTCCTTTGAAAGAGCACAGAGACTTTCAACTAGTGTAACAAATGATGGGGCTACACAGGTCAGAAAATCGCCTGTATGTAAAAGGGTTACAGTATCACAACGACTGAGGTCCTCAGTTCAGTCAGTAACAGTGTTGCCAAGTAAAACAGGCGTACCACAAGCTTCCAAGTCTCTTTCTCTAACCAGAGTAGATCTAAAGGACACATCCATGCAATCAAATATCAGCTCATCTGATGTGCAATCAGAAGTGAAACCAGGAGAGGAAAAGAATAATTTGAACCAGCAAGCAATACATATCATACAACTAAGTCGTTCTTCAGACTCAGAGAGATCGACAACAAGCAATGAGGCAATAAATCCATCTCCCAGTCAAGATGAATCAGCAGATGCAAAAGATGGTGAAAACGGCTCAGTGCCTGGCCTTAATACTACAGCATCTATAGTGACTCCCGTTTCATTAGTCAGTAACCAACCACCTGCCACTCCACCCATGTCTAGGGGACGATTGTTACCATCCACACCTTCTACGCCAAGCACTCTACATCAAAGACTTCCCAGTCCCCATAACTTTAAAAGGCAACCTTCTCCAACCTCATCAGCTAGCCCTCCTGTTAACAGGAAACTCCCCACACCAGCAGCAGCTCAGAGGAGGCTCCCCAGTCCACCTGTTGCAAAGCAGAACATTTTGAAATGTAATTCAGCCTCCCCCTATCCTTTCAAAGCACCATCTCCACCAGCCTCACCAAAAGTACAAAGATGGTCAAGGGAGAGCAGCAGTGAAGACTCATCAAGTACTCGAATGATCAGTAATGCACGTTCAGTCTTCTGCCCTGCATCTTCATCCTTGTTTGAGGCCCAGCCATGTCCAGTTCCACGACCCCCTCAAGCATGGACCTCTACTGGGGTTTCTGTTCTCTCACGCCCTTGGGGGAGCCGTGGGAGGTTTCCTGTGTCCATTCAAGGACCTAGACCATTTATCCGAAGATGCAATTCAGACCGAAGGCCAAGTCTAAATCTAACATCAAGATCACCAGGCATGTCTGTAGCTGAGACTTGTGGGAGCGAGCCAGCAATATATTCACCTGGGTGAGTACTGATTTTGTTTCATAGGTTAAACATCCTTAAACATGGCTTGTCATTCAATCTTTGATAAATTAATCAATTTCTTTTCAATTTTTTGGTAGTATGCTGGTATTCAGGCTTGTGATTAATTATTAGAAAACTCCCCCACAAAAAAGCGGGGGGTGGGGGTGGTCATAATTATAAGGAAAATTGAGAAAATCATTGTTTTGCCTGGCACATATTCACTCATTAATATTGGCATTTTTTGGAAATAATGAGAATATATATTGCCTGTACAGTATTAAAAGTATTGATTACAGTTTGTCAAACATGATTTAGGAATGCATTCATTACAGATTATCACTTTCCAAATCAATGTTCCTATCTTAACTTGACAAAGAACATTTTCCTAAATTCTCAATTTCAAATAAATCCACTAAAGATTAGGATGTCTGTTAAACTGTCATAACTTTTTCTTTAAGTAATGCTAATTTTGCTAATATATGACTGTTTATTGCTATGTCAACACAAACAAAATGTCATCAGTCAGACTTTATCGAATAAGAGGTTTCTGGTAGATCCTGACAGTAAGTTTTGGTTTCATGGCAAAATGCTTTTTAGTTGATACAGGCCACCATGATCCTGCAGTTAGCCAAGCAATGTGGGTAGCTTTAGACAGGCCAGCCCGTTGACTCAGTTCTCTCATGGTTGTGGTTCAATAGCTTCATATCATCCAATTTAACTGAGGTGACTTTGGCTGTCTCAGGTCCATACAGTTTCTTTATTGGCCTGAGCCGACCTTTAACTCATGTATCTTAATGAAATGTCGCGTTTGTTTGCTTCATGTTTCAATGTGTTGAAGTAGCAACGAATGCTAGGTAAGAAATATAAAATTGATTTAACAGTGTTAGATTATTTAGGATATCAAAACATGGAGATATAATTAATTAAGGTAAGATAAAAATGGATTTCTGAAATTATTTATTCTGTTATAAAAGTATGTCTAATTTTGCATTGTTTTGATTTACTGTTATTGTTGTAATGGCCTTGATTTCATTCAGAGTGACTGAGTACAGTCTTACATTAGTCATTTTACAAGATGATCACACCATACCTTGTTAAATCTGATATGAACATGCCTAGTGACTTTTCTGGTTATCATATTGGCTAATATAGTCTCTTACTTTCTATAGGCTGGATGAGGAGCCATCGAGGGATGATGGAATATGGGGTAGCCAATCAGACCTCAAAGCTACCCCTCGCTCTGCATCACATCCAGACCTATATGTTGTTGGACAGGCCTTGCACAGAGACTAAACGGTGGCCAATGATAGGCCAGTGGGATTATGGATTAGAGGGCTTTACCAAGGATTTAACATGTTGTTGTTTATTCCACTGAGGGTAGAGCTAATTCTGTCCCCTCTTCCACAGTAACACATCTCCAACCCATTGTGTGGGCAAACATGATTCTTTTATTGCAGTGCATATGCATCATACATATTGCCATACTTAAGGTGTGCATTAATATAACTTGGAATTCTGTTTGGGCATTCAATTTAAATCAGAGAAAATCAAATATTTATACCACAATTTTTATAACTGATCGAAATTCAAGTTTCATATTGCTGCAGAAGGCAGAACTTTTAATTCTTTCAGTAAAGATGACATCTTCAAATTTCAAACATGGATTGAAACTTGGTGAAATAAAGGGCAAAGGTATCGTTCTAATTGTCATCAGTTTAAAAAGGAAAAACAGAAAATAATAGAGTGTTCATAAATAAGTTGAATTTCTTCATCTGTTGACATGTGCTGCAAGCTAAAAATAAGGCCAAAGTTATTGAGCATTGTCAAAGTTTTTTTGTTTAACAATTACTTGCCTGTTCTTGTTTTGTTTTTACAATCTGTTATAATAAAAACACATGTAATTATTCATTCTGCTCTTTAATTACCTTTTCATTTTTTACATTTTGTCTTTTTACTAGTACATGAACTAATCTGTTAATTGTTTAACATTAATTGTTGTGTTTTTAGTAGGAAGCAACTGGACTTCTTATCTTGTTTGAAGACGTTTCGCCTCCGAAAGGCTTCTTCAGTTCTGAGGGTCAGTGAGGGAAACGCAAGTATTTAACCCAGAGTGGGTGGAGGCAATCTGCAAAAAAATGAGGATGTGTTTGAAGGCGAACCTCTGGCTCTGGCCCTCTGTTGTGTGTGTTTCAGCAAAATCATTTAAAGTTTTATTAATTCCATTAACTTGGGGAACTTTCAAGCTACATAAAAACATGCACACTTGCTATGGAAATGACCACATCTGCTGCTCCTTTAAACCCCAGTGTGAGTCTGACCTACAATTCCTATGATGCAACTCAACAGCATCTTTGCTGCCTATTAAAGCCTATACAAACATTTTTACAAGCTCTGTAGTACTCAGCTAAACAGATTTTCAAATGTGAATTTGTAGAAATTGTAGAAGAATTTGGAAAACGCTTTTACACCTGTCTTGACAAGCATTTACTGTATGCACTAATACAGTAAATGCTAATATGCACTAATAAGAGGCAGGTGGTAAAATCTCCAAATTGTTATCATTGTTGGAACTCACAATGCTCGGCAATTAGACAAGTACTTCATGTTGTGGAATTGATCTAAAGACCTACTGACAGGAATAACAATGTCTATATCTTCACAATGCAATGTTCTTTTAGGAAAGCCTGGTTGCTGGATTTCAAACGGGTTTCATGTATCAATGACCAATGTCCCAGTGCCAGGTACTACTGGACATTCTCAGAGGTCCCCTGTCCATGTCCTGAGAGGTCAGACTGGTATAATGGTTATAATGGTGGGGTTGACTGGTGTATACTGAACTGTTTTTACATAAAGGTTGGGATATTGTTCCCCCATGACTTATTCCACATAAACCTCTTGTTAAGGTCCGACTGCAGCCATTAAATCCTTAAAAAAAAATCCCCCCAAAAAAAAAAAAAAAAATCCTCGTTTTGAAAAATTACAGTTTTTAGTTTGTTTTCATTTAGAACTACTTGTCATGGTGTGTGGATTGGCCTGGGTGTGGCTCTCCTGGCTTCCGACTCTACACGCCTATCTGCAATCAGCTCATCACCTGTCCCAGTCTTCTCACCTGGTTCATCAACTCATCAGCCTGCAGTATATCTACCCCGGCTCATCACTCACTCTTCGCCAGATCGTTGTATCCACTTAAGTGGTAGCGTACGCTCAGGCCTTGACTCGTGATTGTTCCTAGTTGGTTCTGTATTAACTGTCCTCTCTCTCGCTGGTATTCCTGGACCACTACTCGCCTGCCTGCCTGCTTGCCAGCTCTCCAACCCACTACCGCCTGCTTCCTCCTGCCAGCCCTTGCACTTTCTAGCAATAAAACCTACTTCACCCATAACCACGTTGGTCTGTGTCTGCGTTTGGGTCCACCGCGCAAGACACAACACTAATAATAATAATAATAATAAAAAACCCTCTTCGACCTTAAACTGGTTTGGATATAATTCTACACCTTTGCATCATCTAGTTTGTGGGGATCTACAGTATGAATGTGCTATTTTAGCCCTCACCACTGTGCCCAAGACCTGATCAGTGGCCAGTTCTAACATTGGAGTAAATCAGCCTTGCAAGAGAAGCTACTTGTACAATATTGGCCACAAATTGATTCATTTCTACAATGTTAAGCCCAACCCCCACAAGTCATCAGGATTGGCTCCTTAAGTTTTTTTTTTATGAAGAAGACCAGGTTAACAAGGAGGTTACTAAGAGGCTCACGTAAAAGCAGAAGTGAAAACTGACTGTGATTTAACAGACCATTGGGAAATGGAAATTATGGTGCAGGTGTTTAGTGCTGCTGCAGTCATCTAGATTATTTTATCATCATTGCTTATGTTTTTGCGTGAGCTTCAAAGATATTGACCACAACTTATAAGTAGAAGACTTTTTGTAAAAATGCCAAAAAGTACATTTGAAAAACTCACCAAGCAATTTATCTTAGCAGGAAAAATGACCTGCCTACTCAGGATAACCTAGCGAAGTGTCATGTAGCAGTTTTCTGTATTTTCTTTACAACAACACTGCACAGAAGAAATTATGCAAGTGCTTACAATGCCAAAGTGCCATCAGGTTTTATGAGGCATTTATGAGGCAGACATTGCTTCAGCCGATATCTCACAAAGTCAGCAACTCGTGCCAAAACAAGCTAAATTAATAAATAGCGCTGCAGGATGAAAGATTATGCATGGTGTCAAAAAATGTTTGCGTGAACTCTCTGTGTCAGCACACTGACAGAATATTATTTTTCAAAAACACTCTTGTAGATACAACATGCAACACCCTCCGCACACTGAAAAAAATTTGGAGTGCCATTTACTTTACTTTGTAAGTTTTACTCAGGACATTGTCAAGTAAATATTACCTGCCAGAAGGAAGTGTTTTTTATCCAAAATACTCAAGTAAAAATTATTCGCAAGTTTCTTTAATATACACAAACGTACTCTCTTTGATAGTAAATTTTACTCAGACTACTTTTCCACCTACTTATAACCCCCATATAAAAATAACTTATTTTCAGGATTATTTATTAAGCTTCTCTTTTAAGTAATATTTACATACCACCTACACCACTATTCTACTACGAATGTGTTGCATTTTTAACCTACTAGCCTACTTTTAATTAAATGAAATTATCTTAAGACAAAGCTTCTACAAAGCATGAAATAATAACCTGCTTTCAAACAACAGCACCTTTATTATGTTTTCAGCAGTGATTGCTGAGTTGCTCACTGCAGTCAAAGACATAAGCATTCCTAGACAAATCATTGCTTATCAGTGCTTCCAAAAACATTGCTCAGAAAATTGACTAAAATGTGAACATTTAGAAAGAAAATGGACAGAAGCGTCAGAAGAGTAACTTTAAAGCATTACCAGGCCGAACATTATTAATCATTGCTGAACATTTTTGAGAACCTCACAAAAAAATCACAAAAAAAGTGCAACTGCCTTGCAAGAAAGTAAGTGCAATCACATACATAAACCGCATCACTTTCTTTCTTTGTATTTTCAAGGGAACTCCAACACAGAAATGAACAATTAATGACAAATGCCTTTATTTCTGCAATTATTCATGTATCTGTATTTTTATTATTTTATCACTTATTGATTCTTTAATTTATTTTTGATTTTGAAAAGCCCTTTGTATTAATTTCTCTAATATTTACTTTCCCATTTCATTTTTATATGTACATTTATGTATTTTTTTTCTTATTTGATTGAATTAATTAAATTGATTTACTTCTATATTGTTTTCTGTTTGTTACTTTACAATTTATTTGAGTAACTTATTTGTTAATTCATTCATTATTTTGACGGTTTTGGCCTCTCCAAAACACCAAGTGAGTAACATTTATCAATCTGGGATGTGATTCAAGTGTGAGGGTGTGGTCGACTTGCCTGTACGCCACCCACTCCTGCAAACCCTTTTATAAACATATAGAATCCGGGCGAAACAATGGTCAAATAATTTGGTATTAAGAATATCAAGGTAGTAGCTCCTAAACTAGTACAGCATTGGCTAGCAGATGATATATCATGAATGAACTCTTACAGAACTCTCATTAAATTCACAATCTCCTCTTCTTCTGCAACCCTAAAACCAGTTGTCAAAAAGTAGCGGCGTCACATGCATTAGCAGGCTCACGTTAGCATTTGGTAACTAGCTAGCAGGCTAAACTTATCGGCTAATGTTATATTCGATCTTTCACCGCTGACCTCAGCAGATTGGCAAACAACAACCTACAAACGTTAACTAAGAGTATAATATACCTTTATGGCTCCGCATTGATGAAATTTCTCCAACATTTGTGACCGCGCCGCTCTCCGTTCCTCCGGTCTCCGCGCGCCTTAACGGCCCGCTGACGTCACGCACCGAAGTGGCGAGGTTCACTTCTTTAACCCGAGTACGTTTTACTCTCTTCTATCACGTCCTAAAGTAAATAGCTTCGTTTGGTAAATATTACTCGGCCTGAATGGTGAAATTTACATGTGAAAATAAGGATAGAAAGTTGCTGTGAAGTAAAAGCACTGAAATAAGAAATCATTGTAGAATTTAAACAAAACGTCCAAGTAATAAATACAAGTACAAAAAAAAAAAAAATCTTTTTTTTTTTTCAGTGAAGCTGAAGGTTGGGGTTCTTATTTTGTTTTGGTGAACAGTATTTCTTTCATACGGATCTATCTGACAAATTCATCCGAAAAAAGGCTTTCTCTATTATGCACCAGAGAAAATTTGGTGCATAATACACTAAAAAAATCACACCAATTTACATGTACATGTAAATTTCTGCAGAAACCTTAAAATGGCTTAAAAAAAAAACATGTAATGGAGAATAAGAACATTTTATTTTGGAAAAAGTCCCCAAAATGTTAAAAAAGATAATACAAAAAATAAGAGATACATGCATGACATACTGAAACATACTATTTAAGATACCAGTTCATCAAATATGATAAAAGTGTTTAGAGTTTACAGTTTACAATAGTCTTCATTCTAAAAATATTTCATTTACATTGCAAGTCTGTCACAATACACATTGATTACAACAGCAGAAATGAGAATTAAAGAAGAAGAAATAAGAAATATCAAACAAACAACTAGCATCACTTTTTCTTTTCTAAATTTACTACATGTGAATGAGAAATTAACTATAGCACGAAAGCTCTTTATTTGGCCAGTTTTTCTTTTCTCTTAACTAAAGCAAGCCTGCAGTTGGATCTGTTCTCCACCAGAGGAGTATCTCACCCCACAAACCTGCTCTCATCACTCCTCTGCTGTCCAATAATACCTGTGCACAATTCACAGACACAGAAGGAATGCAACTGAGGTAAAACCGGCACCAGTAAATTCTGTAATTTGCCTGACAATGTACCGAACGACATACACTGCTCAAGCTGAAATTTCAGTTGGAAGGGTAACATGTACGTGATCGTATCTAATGATCAATCTGCTGGCTCTGACTCCTCTCCTGCAGGATGCAGATAGAAACGTGAGGATTATACCCAAGCAATTACACTCAAGAATATAATCTTCATACTGAGAAGAGAAAGTTCACATAAATCTACTTAATTTCTTAATAACGGTGTTGTTTATTTTCTCTTTGTCTTCTTTCTCCCCCATTATATCTTTCATGATTCCCTGAGTCAGTGTACGGGCTTTTGGATTGTTGCTTTATTGTGGAAAATTCTATTTTTATTGATGGAATGAAGGGCCTTAAATAGTAGTAAATGGACATTATCAAGTACAACTTGAGAACAACAACTACAACAACTCAAAATGGTACTATGCGTGAGTGAATGTACTTACTGTAGGTGCTGTATATTCAATCACTGACTTTATTGTATATACTTGACATTACATTGTGACAGTCTCTCAATATTGCTCACACCTTTTTCATCGCTACCTGCCTGTGTGTAGTGTATTCTGGGTGGGTAGTGCATTCTCAATTTGCTTCTATCATTCAACTATGCTTTGATTGGTTTGCCAGGTTTTATCAAATTCACAGTTCATTCTCTCTTTTTCTTTAAAATCAAGAAAATTAATCATATGTCATCTAATAGGTCATTTACCCCCCCTCACATAACTATCCTCTTATCAACTAAGTGTAACTCAGTTATTTTACCCATGAGGGTTCACATCAATTTATGATTTAATAAATTGCTGCTCAATAGTTAGGATGATTATTTAAATGATATGCAATTGATTAGTTCATTCATAAGCTTGTGATCAGTTGTGTAAATATTTATTGCAGCATGATTTTAAGCAACTGGTCATAAAAAGAAAGAAAATAGAATACATGCAGTCATTATTGGAAGGAGCAAATGTGAGCATTCAATTAGGAAGCTTTGACACAATCCAGCTATTGGCCCTGTCCTTAAACAAGAGTAACTTGAGCACAACAGTAATAAGAGCAGTCTCCCAAACCTGACAAGTATAACTCATGCGTTAAGTGAACTTTTCTTTAGTGATGGATTCCAGATGTTTGTCATCACGGCAGAGGTCAGTCACAGGTGGCTGTTCGAGGCTGCTCATGACCCTCCAGGCTGGGTTGTTGTGGCTTTGCTGTGAACTGAGCTCATGCTGCTGAGCTAGAAGCTTTTTCCTGCCATCTCTCCTCCTGTTGCAAAGCAGGTAGACTATCTCTATGATGTTGAGGATCACTGAAACTCCTGAGACAGCAAGCATGAAGATGATGAAGACTGTCTTCTCCGTGGGGCGAGAAACGTAACACTGGGCCCCACTGTGACGGGCACAGGGTGGCGAGATGGTGCAGTGGAAGAAGGAGACCACGGAAATTGTCCCAAATAAGTACCATTGGCCGACAGAAAATCCCACCTCCAGTAAGATTTTGAAGACTAGCTGAGTCAGATAAGTGCAAAAGAGGATGCCTTTTATCTTCAACTTTCCTCTTTCATCCGTATACTTGGGCTTCAGACTTTTTGTGGTGTCCGCTTCCATCATTCTCTTCTCTTTGTGGATGATGTGGATAGCATGGCCCAGGTAGACCAGGGTGGGTGTGGAGACAAAAGTGATCTGCAAGACCCAGTAATGAATGTACGATATTGGAAACATCCAGTTGTAACAGGCATGTTTACAACCCGGTTCCATCGAGTCACAGTAGAACTCGGACAGTTCATCTCCCCAGACTTTGTCCGCAGCAGCACCAAGGACAAAGATCCTGAACAGGAAGAGGACGCTCATCCAGATCTTTCCCACCACAGTGGAATGTGACTGGACCTTGTCCAGTAGTGACGACAGGTAAGACCAGTCACTCATGGTAGCAAAGTATTGTCTAATGGAAAACACACAAACGCAGGAAATTTAAAATTTTAGGTTGGAAAAAAAGACTAAGACAAGACTAATAAAAATATAAAGATTTGCCTTCTTCTATGTTAGATTTATGACGGTGTCTGCAATTCCTAATGAGAGAAGACCTTACTCATACCGTAAGGAATACAATATTTAGGATATGCACGACAGAATTAAAGGTTAAAAGTCATGTAAGAAAACAATGCCACAGGTATTACAATTTCCACATTCATAAATTTTAATTTTTTTAAGCCTTTAAACAGCCTTATACCTGGATGTTTGAAGAGTGGCTCAAGTGATTGTTCACATATATATTTATTGTATAAACATTCAATCAGACAGAAGGACATACAGGGCACTTGACATATTGCACATTTGCTTTATGGGTTATTTTGTTTAAGTTTCATGATGCCAGTTAAAAAAAAGGGAGAGAAAAATAGCTTAAATGCTGACAACTAAAGATGATAAAAGATGAAATGTGAAACACAGGGTTTGCCCTAAGAGAGGTAAAAGTGGTGTGATATCCTTATAACAGTTAACAAGAGGAAAACAGCGGCTGCCTTTAAGAGCAAAGATCATTACAAAATTCTGACTTTGACAAGCTACCCAAGAGCTCTTAAACATAAAATCTGAGATGAGCTACAAAGAAATTAAATCAACATATAGATAGAAATGAGAAGGATAAAAATTCAAGTCTATAAACTTTCTTAAATACAGAAGTGTCAAAGCCAAGCTTAAAAAAAAAAGAAATTTACAAGATTTACAAGGGATTTATCAGGAAAAAGCTGTTGTGATACACAAAATGTTTGTATAAAGATTATATATACTTGCCTGTGAGGCTTCAGATGTCAGAAATTCTTAATGGCATGAGCCCATCAGAGCAGACCCTGAGTGCAGGCCACACAAAAATGAAAGACTGACCAGCGGATAAATACTGCTGATGGTTCAGACTCACAGCTTCTCGTTTTCCATCGGTCAAACCCATGATCAGTTTCATCATTCTCAGTTCCCGTTAAGGAGGCTTTGATTACCCATCACACATTTTTCTATCATTAATTTGCTCTGTATCATATTTTACACACCCAGTTGTGTGGGTGCGAAAGTGTGTGTCTTGCAGTATATACTGTATGCAAAATTCTGTAGTCTTCTGAGAAGGAAGAAACAAAATTGCAACATGTTGCTTAGTGTTACATTTTCGAAAGTTCAAAAAGCGTTGTACTGAATCATGTGACACAATGTTGGAGAATGATGACGACTAAAAGACACTGCGGACATGCAATGTACATTCTTCTTTTGAAATGCAGAACATGATGCCAAAAAAGTGACTTTCAGATGACCTACACATATCTATGATTTGAGTTAAATGTTTGGCCATACATTTTTGGGTAACATCTCTCAGCCATTGAAAGGCTTTGGATTCAGTTTTTTCTTCAGTGTTTGTTCATCTGTTTCTTCAATACTGGACTGTTTCCAAAACACAACTTGGTTGGTGACTTTGAGTGAGCGGATGCCAGGCAGACCTGAGCATGAGTCTTCTCCCATTGATGGTGGACATGTCAACATGAGAAGTTGCTCTTCTAACATTAAAACCCTGATATCTCGAAATGGCTGTCCATGAACCCTTCTCAAGGACTCTGCGACCATCTAAAAGGGCAAGACCTACGGAGCAGAAATAAGGAGGGGAGGCACAGTTGAGTTACTTCCTTATTGATTCTCAAAAGTTACAACCCCGAGCTTTAAGGATGTGTTTCTGAAAAATTGTATTCTTAAGACTGTATTTGTAAATTAGACCGTAAATACATTTAAAATTATGAAAACTGGTATTTTTTTTATTTGAGACAACCTTGAATAGGGCGGTGCAGTGGTTAGCACTGTCGCCTCAAAGCAAGAAGTTCCTGGTTTTGATTCCGGCTCAGGACGTTTCTGTGCAGAGTTTGCATGTTCTCCCTGTGTCTGCGTGGGTTCTCTCCGGGTACTCCGGCTTCCTCCCACAGTCCAGAAACATGCAAAAACTGGGGGTAGGTTAATTGGTCACTCTAAATTGTCCCCCTTAGGTGTGAATGTGAGTGTGGATGGTTGTTTGTCTCTAAATGTCAACCCTGCGATGAACTGGTGACTTGTCCAGGGTGACCCCGCCTTCGCCCGAAGATGATGAGATAGGCTCCAGCTCCCCCGCGACCCCTAACAGGATAAGCGGTAGAAAATGGATGGATGGATTGACAACCTTGAATAATTTGTTTGCTCCAACCCTCAAAAACGATTTGCATGGAGTTAAATATATCAGGTTAAAGAGAATGTAATATTTGCTGTTTTAAATTCAACACAATTTAAAATAATTGATTTGCTTCAGTTAAAAAATAGTTTGCATTGATTTAACAAGCAAGGTTAAAACTAAATTGTGAATGTAATATTTCACATTAGACTTGATTCAAATATTTCTTGCAATTAATAACTTCAGTTTTGTAGGTTATTGTTTTTCTCAATTTGTTCAGTGTTATTCTTTTATTAAAAATGTTCAAAATCCTTCTAATTTCTGTTTATCGGATACTGTGTTTATTATAGACATCTTTGATATGATGTGGGTTCACATCTTGACCAATCAACCTCAAAGGGCCTAGAATATTCTAACCGTTAGAAACAAAGCTTTACATTAGAATCAGCTCCAGAATGATTCCGGGTAGTTGTTAAAGAGTCTAGTCCCCAAATTGAATGATGGATGGTGGTGACTGACTCATAGTTGGTTTTAAATTAGACACAAACAGTATTCACAAAATTGATAACACAATACCTGCCTTAATTTCTTTTCAGTTCACACATTTGCCTAAACTGTATTCAATTTAAATGACCACAAACCAATTAACATACAGAAGCGCTGGATTATTTTTTTATTGCACTGGATGATGAATTTAGCTTTGGCTAAGGTCACACAGCTTCTTTAACGTTCTACTTCTTCATTTTTAAAGGAGTGTATGTTATTCATCCATCTCAGACAGCTGATCTGACATCAGACACTGTGAGCAATGGATCATCAAAAGTTATTTTGTAACATCAGTCACTTTCAACACTAATGTGAGAAAGACAGACAGAGGGAGGAAACTGGGAGGAACACGATGATTGTGTAATATCAAATCTTGGTTTTAAGAGGGAAGTGAAAGACCCCATTCTCAGTTCAGAAACTGACAAAGCAAGGCAGTGACCATCACTGAGGTAGGATCACTTCTAACTCTAAGAACGTTTTTTGTTTTTTTTTCTGCAAATACACTATCAATAGATAAGCATTTAAAATGTGAAAATCGTGATGGAGAATATGTGTTGAATAATCAACTTCGGGCTTTGATGATCAGTACTCCAGGCAACCTGAGAAATGTTTTTAAATGCAATTTCTGATACTTTCTGAAATTTAATCTTTCTTATCTATATTAATGCCCTGTAACCTCTTGAATCAACAAATTTGGTGGTAATTTTCATTATGAATAATAAAATTCACATATAAAATCAACTATCTATGGGCAACAGAGAGAGTGTAAGAATTATTGTCACCTCTTTGTGTCTCGTCTGTCTTGTTTCTATAGTAAAGATAGACTCTACACAGCAACAAGTCCAGTGTTGAATTAATTCTCTCCTTCTCCGGTTTTATATCTAAATTAACACTTTCAAAATAGTTAAACATTTTATATTGTGCTAGAGTTCTTCTTTCAACTGGCTAAATAGAGTTAAAATAAAAATAAGGAAATAGGCAAGTAACACTGCTGAGTTGCATTTTTTTTTTTAAGAGCATTAGTGTTATTTAAAATAATTGCAATAATTGCAGCATTTAAAATAATTGCAAAAGTTACCAATAAACAAGTTACATTTGAAAAAAATGACATTTATTTTGGGTTTTTAGTAACATTGCACATGTAGGTATAGTTTACAGTCTCTCATTTGAAACACTATATGAGTGTAGGTTGGTTTTTCACAGTGTCTCCAGCTGAAAAAGTCAATGCATGTTAGCACTTAGTTTCATTCACTCTCTGGAGAGTTGGTGCACGACTCATGGAATCAACTCTGTCAAGTAACTCCAGCGCTGAACAACATTTAAATCCTTATTTAAATTTCAACACTCACATTTTTGCTGTGTAGATTTTTGGTCATGTCAGAATTTTTCTAATATGAGTATTAGAAAACACTGTGAATATGTGTTGAAACACACAATCCTGATTATTCAAAAGTTGGCACCTTGTGTAAAACATAGAAAAAAAACCCCTGTATGAAATTGTCTACAATTTAACTGTTAACTTTTTCTGTTATGTTTTAGGCTCTGAGCTCTAATCATGGGGCAGTGGTCCTTCCTGTCTGCATTGCTGGACAAAGTGCAGTCCCACTCTACCGTAGTGGGGAAAGTCTGGATGAGTGTTCTTTTTCTCTTCAGGATCTTCATCCTGGCTGCTGGCGTAGATACAATATGGGGAGATGAACACTCAAACATGGACTGTAACACCAAAAGCCCTGGCTGCAAGAATGCATGCTATGATAAATCTTTCCCTGTGTCTCACACACGCTTCTGGGTCCTCCAGATCCTATTTGTCTCCACACCAACGCTCATCTATCTTGGCCACGTCCTTCTGGTGATTCGCAGAGAAAACAAGATGAGGAGACGTATGGAGCAGAAATCTGGTAAATATGGGGTGATTAAGGTGGTTGCCCCAAAGTACTCAGATGAACATGGCAAAGTACAACTCAAGGGCGTCCTTCTGGTCAGCTACATACTGCAGCTGCTGTTCAAGATCTTGCTTGAAGCGGCATTCATCGTAGGCCAGTACTTCATCTATGGCTTCATTTTCATGCCTACTAAGATT
Source organism: Mola mola (assembly GCA_001698575.1). NCBI lineage: Eukaryota > Metazoa > Chordata > Actinopteri > Tetraodontiformes > Molidae > Mola > Mola mola. The sequence goes on from KV751346.1 coordinate 12,751,309, forward strand.
GCATTTCATCACTACCCATGTCCATCAGAGGTACACTGCTTCATAAGTCGCCCTACAGAGAAAAACATCTTTATCATCTTTATGCTGGCAATGGCTGTCCTCTCTGTTATCCTCAACATCATAGAGCTGTTCCACCTCATGGTCTCAAGACTGTGTGAGAGGAAAAGGAGGAACAGTGGCTCAGCTGCTACAGAGATGTACTCTCTCAACAAACCAAACTATGAACACTTTGTTACTCACTGTTGAAAATTTTAGACAAACCTGCAATCTGCCTATCTGCACTGGACCTTCTTGGTTTGCTTTGCTGAAAATTGTAAGTCGTAAATATTGGGATACGTGTGTTTCAAATTTGAAATTGTCCTGCCTCATCCACCTTGTGTATTACAATAATATATTATACTTGGTAGAAATGGGTAGTATCTTTGTATGTAACAGGGCTTACAGGTAAAAATCCCATACATACCTTCTACCATAAATACCATGAATAAATACAAGATAAAGTGTAGGTATTTTGAAAGCAAGGTGGACTTTGGTTAGTGAATGTCTACAATAGTTCTTTCTACAGAAGAAGTTCATATTCACATCTTGTTGTTGGTTTAGGAACTATCAGACTCTGGTCATTTTGAAACTTCAGACTACTTCAGCAAGACTGGAGATAAGACTCAATCTCATTAGGATGTTAGTTTCTTATGTCTTATTTGCTAGGGCACTGGTTGCCAAGCTGGGGTCCTAGTGTCTCTGAGGGGGGGCACCGAAGATCACAGGAGAGCAGACTGTCCACTTTGAGAGAGAACACATTTACTGGACAATTTATACAAGACAGTGCATATAAACACATTTAACACTTTGTTAAGTGCAGCACTTTAAAAAAAACTCAATAATCAATATAAATTTGAATTTAAATAGTTCTGTTTTTCTGTGCAGAAGATTGATGTAACCAACAAGTGAACCATCTAATTTCTTTTGTACTTTTGTACATGTGCAGCACTGGTCAGACAGAAAGCGATATCCTTCACAAATCAGAAACACTTTGAAAGCATCTATGGATACAATGGATGTGTAAACAAGCAAATCTAATCCCAGTTGAAAAATGAACGCCTTTACATTCCTTTGGTGATAGCAGATGTTGAATTATGCATCTTTTGTTATTGTGGCCACTTTTAATGAATTAACAGCTCTCATGTAGTTTCTACACTTTGCAATGTGCCTGGTTAACTTTTGCCATCTGCCATTTTTTTCCTTACTTCTAATTATTTCTTTCATTTACTTGACTAAATAATACAATTATTAAATAATTCCTAAATGCACTTTGTAACCTATGAATCTATGGATGAGTTGAAATAGGGGATTATATGTAATAAATTCTTTACACAATACATTTTTGTATTCAATATATGTAGAAAAAAAAATGTTTACCAAAAGAAAAGGACAGGGAAATCCTTCTACAAAGACCATTTCAAATTAAGTTTCCTCAGACTCTAGAAACTTCAATTAAGCCATTTTGCCTATAGCAACAGCCTGGCTAAGGTTCATGGCTTTTCTCTGTTGAGTCGATCTGTGGTCGTGCCATGGTATACCGGGCATGGGGCTGCAAGGGGCAATTCAACATTGCTTGCAGTTCTAATTTTTAGTTGCTTTTATTATCAAAATCTATTGAGATTTGTTGAGATTTCTTGACCTGTTCTGATTAGGAGAGATGGCCACGTTGGATGGTGCAGCTCTCATCTCTAGTAATCTGGCCAAGTTTTAGTCCAAGAACCCTGAAAACCCAGAGTCGCAGTCCTACAAGTTTCTCTGTGCTTCCATTAGGACAGTTTCCTGCCAATAATCCCAGCAAGGCTCTGTCTGTTCTCCGACCACTAAAATTGATTAAATTGAATGTAAAGAAAGGCGGAGTATCACATAAAAACCCAGTAAAAATAAACACAACGTATGTTCTAGTAACAAAATAACAGGAAAATTAAATGTGGACTCCTGAACATCCGATCTCTATCATCCAAAGCTCTGATAGTAAATGAGCTGATATCAACATATTGATCTATTTTGTCTTAGAGTAACCTGGCTCTCCCACGACGAATATATTACTTTGAATGTATCTACTCCTCCCAGTCATACCAACACACATCCCTCGAGATACTGACAGAGGAGGTGGAGTTGCTGGTATTTATAACTCAGCCCTATAAATTAATCCAAAACCTAAATCAAACTATAAATCATTTGAAAGCTTGATTCTTAGTCTGTCTCATCCAGCCTGGAAAACAGTATAGCCAGGACTGTTTGTTATAGTATTCCGCGCCCCTGGCCCATACTCTGAATTTGACGTATGGGATCGAAATTCATCACTTAACAGTTTTCCACATAATCCTTTTTTGTATGATCACAACTTAATAACATTTGAACTTTTAACAAATAAATACACAGTGACAGGTAAACATTTCTATTCAAGATCTCTATCAGATGATACTGTAACTAAATTTATGGAACTTATTCCATTAGCTCTGGATCCAGTGCCTTGTCCTGCTAGAGTAGAGGATCTTTTGGTTAAGCCCAGTCTTCCCCAAATTGATCACTTTGTTGATAGATTCTCAGAATCCTTACGAAAAACTCTAGACTCCATTGCTCCACTGAAAAAGAAGACTGTTAAGCGTAGTAAGCACCATGGTACGGTCTTGCAAACTGAAACAAGAAACTTGCGGACTAGAGAGGAAATGGCGCACCAAATTAAGTGAGTTATAATAACTGTGGCAGGATAGCCTTAAAACATACAGAAGCCCTCCTGTATGTTTTGCACATATTCCCATAAGCCATACTAGTAATGATTTTATGAACTTTTTTAATACTAAAATGATACTTTATTAGAGAGAAAATTCAGAAACGAATACCTCAACTTTCACGGACCTTTCTCTGAACACAGAGATCTTGGAGTCAGCTACAGCATCAGATGGTTATCTAAACAGTTTTACACCAATTGACCCTGAGCAACTAATCTCGACAATTATTTCTTCTAAACCAGCTACATTATTCTAGACCCAAAAGAGGAAGGGGGACAGCACAGTTCCCTGGGGGGCCCCCGATGTTGCAGATCAGACGTTCAGACACACAGTGCTGTAATCTTACAAACTGCAGTCTGCCTGTCAGGTAGTCAGTGATCCATGCAATCAGAGGAGAATCCACCAGCATGTCCTCCAGCTTCGCCTTCAGCAGCCTGGGCTGGACGGTGTTGAAGGCGCCGGAGAAGTCAAAGAAGGTGATGCGGACAGTGGTGTTGGGTCTGTCCAGTGCAGAATGTACCTTCTGCAGCAGACAGATGATGGCATCATCTACACCGACATGGGGCTGGTAGGCAAACTGCAGGAGGTCCTGTGATGGGCACACCAGTGGTCTGAGATGTACCAGGAGCAGCCTCTCCATGACCTTCATAATGTGGGAGGTCAGTGCTATGGGCCTGTAGTCGTTCAGCGCTGTCGGTCGACTCGTCTTGGGCACTGGGACCAGGCAGGATGTCTTCCACAGCACTGGGACTCTCTGAAGGTGCAGGCTCAGGTTGAAGAGGTGCTGGAGCACTCCGCTCAGCTGGCTGGAACACGCCTTCAACACTCGAGGGCTGATGCCGTCCAGTTCAGCAGCTTTTCCCTGGTGGAGCCTCTCCAACTGTCTCCTCACCTGTCGGGCTGTGATGTGTAGTCCATTTTGGGGGGTGGAGGTGGAGGTGGGGGCTGGCTGTGATGGGGCAGTGAAGTATCTGAAGCTGAGGTTTGTGTGGGGCTGTGGGGGGTGGGGGGGGGGGACGGGGGTCAAGGGCTAGTGTGTGGGCTGGTGGGGGAGGTGGGGCTGGAGTCAAACCTGTTGAAAAACTGGTTCAACTCGTTTGCCCTCTGTGTGTTCCCCTCTACTGCTCCTCCTCCTGATCTCCCTTATTCCACTCCAAACATCCTTGGCCTTGTTCCTCCCCAGCTTCTCCTCCAGTTTCTTCCTGTAGGTGTCCTTAGTCTCTCTGAGTCTGTGTTTGAGTTCCCTTGTGTGAAGTGGGGGCAGGGCAACAAGCCATAGTTAGTTGTGAATGACAGCATGAAGGAAGTTAGAAACATTTCATGTGCCATAGCCAAAACATAACGGTTCACAACTCTGTTACACAGCAGCTCATTATTGAGACACAAGTTTGGGGCTGAGTTTGACACTTATAAGACTATTCCAACAGCTAATAACACTAGGTGGAATGGCACTTTCAAACAAGTGCAGGCCCTCGCAGCTCTGGATCATAAAATGCTGACTGAAATGAGCAGCAAGGACTATGAGGAAGTAGTGTTTAGTGCTCGTGAGTGGAATCAGCTAAATTAACTGACTACAGCTCTTACACCATTCTCCTAGGCAACAGACCTGACAGAAGGAGAGAAATCAGTTACCATTAGCATGGCGGTTCCAACTGTCCTGGACTTGAATACACACCTCCTGAGGATGAAAGGGACCCGAACACAGTGCCGGCCATTAGTCAAAGCCCTGCGGCACTCTCTGCAAGAAAGATTCTCTGGAATCCTTACAAAAACTATGATGTCCAAAAAGAGTGTAAGAGAGGAACCTTTCAACCACATTGTGTACTTTTCCGCTACCATGCTTGATCCACAATTCGGACTCAACTGGGTGGATCTGGATGTTACCAATGGGAAAAGTTCAGCAACACTAAGGAAATTGAGAGACGAACTAAAGAAGACACTGACAGGTTAGTATGTATTTCACACCTGGAAGGCAAAAAATAGTTTGAAAACTCTAAATCTGAAATGTCTCAAATTTAATAAAGGGTAGGTCTTTAAAACATCATGTCTTAAAGTGAAATCAAATGCTTTTATTGTATCTTCTTATTTGTTTTCTTTGTTTTTGTTTTTGTTTTGCTCTAATGCAATGCTGTGAACTATTTCATTAACTGAACCTGACTATGCCTTATAATTGACCTACTGAGAACATACCTATTGTATATGAGAGGTTGTAAAATAACTTACTTTAATTTAATTTGTTAGGCTCCAGCCCCCCCTGTGACCCCTAACGGGATAAGCGGTAGAAAATGAATGGATGGATGGATGATACATGAAGACACTTCATCAATTAAATTCTAACCCAGGTACTGGGTTTATCTACATGCTTGTGTTTTTCAGACACTTTGATCTCAGAGATGAACTTATTGAACACTAAAGGAGCTGCAACTGACTCATGGGGTTCAATTGCAGCTCAGCCTAATGATTCACAACCAGCCAAATGCCCAAGCCTGCTTTCCCACTACAAAGCTCACAAGAAACACTGCTAGGGGCAGTATTCAATTATTGTAACACAAGCAAATACTTTGATGCAATCCATGACTCTGACTCTGACAATCCACTTGCCTTCGGGGCCAAAAACCACAACAGATTCCCTCAACTCCACAGCTTGGCAGTGAAGTTGCTGTCTGTCCCTGCCTCCTCGGCACCAGTGGAGAGGGTTTTTAGCCGGGGGGCATTATGAGACCCTGTCGTGCATGTTTAGGTCACAGAATGTTGCAATCACTCATGTTTTCTAAAATGTAATCAAAGTGCTCTTTAAAGTCATCTGCCACTGATGTGTCTCAAAAGAACATATTTTTACAGTGTAGCAATGACCCAGTTCTCTCTTGTTCTTGATGGTGAGTTTGCCCTTATGAACGGTGTACTTCAACTGAAGTTTGTTCAAGGTTGACATATGATGTCATAATTGTCAAAACTGACCTGTCTTAATTAAGTTTGTAATTTTATGACTGAAACATCTGTAAGAGTTTAGTCACTGAATTTAAAAGTATTCTCTTGTTCACACTTACCATGATGTTCCTGAGAAAAAGGAATGGTAATAAATGGGGTTCTATTTTTTTTTTTTATATTAATGGTCTTGGTCTCGTCACACTCTGGTCTTGGTTAAGTCTTGATTTCGGTTACAGTGGTTTTGACTACAACTCTGGGATACAGAATTATCTACTCCTCTTGATAATTGATTTTAAATTATAAACATGTTCCTAATTTGCTGAAAAGACTTACCACCTTTTCTCCACTGGCTATTTTTCATAATATCTTTTTTATCATCTGTTTCATTCTAATTCTACACTTAGTACATTAAGTCAGTCTTCATTTATTTAAAGAGATATGCAGTCACTGCCATTCATTTACTGAACATTTTCTAATGTACTGGAAAGAATGTAAAAATTGCAGCTGCACACACAAGTCAAACGTGGGTCATTTGCATTTCATTCATGTGTGCTGAAGGGATTTTTACAATGGTAGAAATGTCTGAATATTTAATATTTTAGGACAGTTAAGAATGAACTCTTGCACGCGTGACAGCTTTTAAATATCACATGCTCCTTCAAATATCAAACGTGGCATGTGACATGCTACTCATTTCAGGTAAATGATGAGTGAAATGATGTATTAATGTTGTCCTGTTTCCACCAATTGTATTTGTTTTCTGGATCTGACTGGTTCACATCAGTTTAAACAAAACAGCGCCCACACTGGCAAATCAACACAGCAGACACTGACAGGCGACAAGACGACAAGACACAAACGCATTAATGATGACATATGATTGAAAATTAATTCTAATCCTTGTAGAAATAAAGACATACTTCTCCATTTTACCAACAGTAAGCAGGCTGGCAGGCAATATCAAGCCTTTTGTTTGTTGTAAGATGAAAAACATTAATGTTAAATGGATTCAAAAAAAAGATGATTTTCATTAACAACTGTTTAACTAAAATCATGTCAGAGCAACATGCCTACTAACCACCTGTATTGTTGTTAAATCCTCTTAGACCACAGTTATTATAAGAGACATCAGTATACCTGTCATTAGGACACCTCAAACTTATAATTATGACAATTGTGACTCTGTCTTATAGATTTTTGATCCATGGAGATTTTGTTTTAGATAAACTTTAAAAGTGGGAGAAACACGATTGCACATGGTCAGTGGGCCACATGCCCAGGAAGGAGGGAAAATAAAAAATGTTTCTGACATGTGTGCACTATTCTTAAGATTGAAGATTGTCAGCTAGGGCTCGTCAACATAGATGATATATATCGCTATTATGATATGGCATAGGTGTTGTCTTTTTATACAGCGCTCAACAGACAGAAAGGAGGCTAAGAAGGGAAAAAGACAGCGAGAGAGAGTTTGCACTGCTATAAAAAGCTCGACACTGTGGGTTTTACGTGCACTCCAGGACTTTTTTCTCTCGCCCTGACCCTCTCATGCATTTATGTAGAAACATAGAAATCCTGCTCACAGCAGTTTTATTATGTGACTGAACCTACCATGTGTATGTAATAAAGAGCACAGAGAAATCTGAAAACTTTTTAAACATTTATCGTTACAAAGTGGTATTTTATTACATTCACTGGAATCCCTTTTCCATGTTTTATCCATGCCCCCTGAGAAACAAACAGTGTTCCATGCTTAACAGGCTTTGTGCGTCTACCATCCACCTTGACCTCCTTCCTCGAGGAGTGCTGAAGAACAAACAGATAAATAAATCAGAGAGTGCATGTTGGACCGAAGATTGGAACAACACTCCAAAGGAATGGTAATGTTGTTTTTTCTTGTCTGCCGGATATGAAGATAAGCAACTGTCTGCTGACATGTTTGACAGGATATGTCAATGTTGTTGTGCTAAAGCATAAAAAAAAAATTTGTATTTATTTGTTTCACGTTTCATCAGCTTTACCAAATCGAAGAGACAAATAAAACTTTTATACGATTTACCTGGCTCAACAACTTCAAAAGATCTGTTTAAGATGGGTCTTTCTAATTTTAATGATGTTGTATTAAGGAGGGAGGCAGAAGTAAACAAAAGTCTCACTTTCTAAAGCTCACTCTGTCTTCCTCTGATTTCATTTATTACACAAAAACCAAGAGCAAGGCAAACACATAATTCCACACCGTTTCTCTTTATCCTATTTACACAGCCTGAATCCCTCCTGAAGACCAACTGGAAAGAGTCACTGAACAAACTGATTTATGCATATTATTGTACACGTTCTGAAGTTACAGGTTTCTCACCCTTCCACTTGTTATATGGGCGCTCTCCACAACTGCCAGTCGACATGTTGTTCAACCTCCCCTCAACATATGGAGATGGTAATCATCACAGCTACATGGAAGTGGGTAAAGGGGATGGACAAGGCGTACGAGATCACAAAAGAAAATGCTCACAAGGCTGCCATGAAAAGTAAGAGACTTTATGACAGCAGAGCTACGCTTAGGCACACTGATTCCCTCCTTTGTCGTGCGCACAACATGAACAAAACTGGGACTTACTCATATCACTGCTTGCTCCATGCCCAGCAGGGGCAACCTCTTTTAGTTTAAAGGGCTCTCCCTTGCTGGTTCTGCTGGTCTCTGTGCTTTGCAGCCTGCTTTAAAATGCTCACTGCTCCCACACCTAAAACAATGCTGACAATACTCTTCACCTGCTTGGATACAAGCTAGACACCTGGGGTGAAACACCCTTTTTACACTACTGGATCAGGGTAAGGCATATCACCAAGGGTTCATGGCCAAGAGCAGTCAACATTTAACAGCTTTTGTGACCCCCTGGGGCCTATATGAATGGGTCCGAATCCCGTTTGGGCTTATGAATGCACCAGCAGCATTCCAGTGCTGCATGGAAGAGTGTTTGGGTGGTTTAAGGGATGAAATATGTGTGCCATATCTCAAAGATGTCCTTGTGTATAGCAGAACATTTGAAGACCACGTCAGTGATGTTAGGAGGGTGCTGCAGCGCTTAAGGGAACATGGAATAAAACTGAAACCTAGAAAATGTGAACTGTTTAAACCAGAAGTGCGATACCTTGGCAGGATTGTGTTAGCTGACGGAAGCAGGATGGACCCAGATACTGATACTGCTGCAGTCACAGCCCTGAAAGACAAACAGCCAGGCACTATTGGTGAGTTGAGAGCCATCTTGGGACTCTTGAGTTATTACCGGCAGTATATCAAAGATTTTTCATGTATTACTAGCCGCTTGTATGACCTACTTAAAGCACCTACACAGGCTGAAACCAGAGGAATCAATGTGAGGATTGTGAATCTTTAGCCAAGGTAACCCCAAAACCACGGGAAATGAAGGCGAGGAAATGACTAGAAACCTAAGGTGCTCATGGTGATTGCCTGAAAAAAACAGGAGGTGGCAACCAAAAAGAAACACCAGAGGAGTTCCATCCAGTACACCCATTGAGTGGAAGGATGTGCATCACTCAACCCTTGAACAGTTGATTGACTGCCTCATTCAGCCCTGTTCTAGGCTTCCCAGAGTTTTCACACCCTTTTATTCTCCACACTGATGCTTCCAACCAGGGACTGGGAGCGGTATTGTATCAAAGGCAGGATGGAAAGCTCCGTGTGATTGCTTATGGAGCAAACTGATTTATGCATATAATTGTACGCGTTCTGAAGTTACAGGTTTGTCACCCTTCCACTTGTTATATGGGCGCTCTCCACGGCTGCCAGTCGACATGTTGTTCAACCTCCCCTCAACATATGGAGATGGTAATCATCACAGCTACATGGAAAAGTGGAAAAAGCGCATGGAAGAAGCGTACGAGATCGTAAGAGAAAATGCTCACAAGGCTGCCATGAAAAGTAAGAGACTTTATGATAGCAAGGTCAAAGTTCAGTCTTAAAGCCTGGTGACCGTGTTTTGGTCCGAAAACTGAAACCTTGTGGCAGTCCTGGTAAATTGAGAAGTCACTGGGAGGATATTGTTTACACACCTGTGCACCAAGTGAGTAAAGAGATTCCTGTGTATGAACTCAGACCTAAGAAACGAGAAGGGAGGTCCAGGATCCTGCATCGTAATCTTCTTCTGCCGTGACCACCTGCCACTGGAAACTTCAGTATAACCACAATCAAAGAAAAGAAATGTGGAGGAAGTTCAGGAAGTGGAAAAGTCGGATGAAGAGGACGACGATGATGATGAGTATTACCCAGTGTTACCTTAGACAATCACCCTTATCAGGAAATTCTGAGGGGTTTCTTTATTGCTCTGCACTTCAGAGGTGAGTTGTTTATATAATTATGTGGCACCCCTCTCTTGGTAATGCCATCTCAGAATTCTGCGAAGGTGATGGACTTGAGGCAGAGAATTCTATTTGCCTCTCAGGAAGCAGATTCAAGCTTAAAATATGACCCAGCATTAGTCCAGAGTCTATTCATGCACACCATCCTAACTGGCCTGCAGAATGACAATATTAAAAGTGATCTGCAGCCTTACCTCCTGCAGACAAACAACTCAGATGAACTGCTTTTGGAGAAACTGAACATTGCCTTCGCCAATAAGAAGGAGAGACAGGACAAAAAGAAACATTCCGCCCCACCACGAGTAACTAATGTGAATATAATTCAGTCAAGTGAAGGTCCAGTGGGAAAGAAAAATGCCACTCAGCACAGCACAACTACTTTGCCCCTTGACCTGCTGTCTGAGATTAAAGAAATGCGCTCTGGAATCGTGCTCCTGAAAGACTTGAGAGCTGAGGTCTCCCAAATCAGGGAAACCATCCAAAAGTCTGCACCTGCAACTCCGCAATATCCCTCACCAAGCACAGAGCTAATAAATGTTTCTGCCCCATATCCAGTGTTCCCACCTTATCAGACTGTACCTAATGCCATGCCGTTTTACAGCCAGCAGTCGCCCTCAGCAGTGCAGGAGTACAAGCGAGGCTTTGGTCCTGGACAGATGACAGGAACAACCCAATCCCAATAAAGGCTTGCACCGCAGTGTTATTACTCAGTGTCACGTCCTCATCCCAGCGGTTCCTCCAAATGTTGTGCCCTTAAAAATGGGGAATATTGGTAATAGAATGAGGAGAGACAACACAACGCAGCTCTTGTGCTCACTCATCTGTAATGGATGACAAAGCAGCACGCTGTTCCCTCTACCCAAGTCCCGCAGCATTACTAGTAGATCACAGAGCAATCAAACAATTTACAGAGCTCTGCATCATTTACGTTTATCTTACTGGCTGCTACATACCTCGACAACAACTAATGATATGAACACATCTGTACTAGACTGTAATAAACAACGAAATGGACCTTGTGTAAATTAAATATTTAACCTGGAAGTGAATTACACCTTACTGTCATAACAACTTGTCACATCTGGTCCAGTGGGGCCCAGGGAAAAACATGACCCACCAGCTGCCATGGCTGCCTCTTATCAGGCCCTGTGTGTGCCCAGTGCTGCTTCAAACATGGTAGCTACCAGATAATACCCTCTGATAACTGTCTGTGTCAATTGGCCCTGACCTGGAGATGAGTTCCAGCTGCGTTACGCTGATGCAGAGGTAGAGATGCAGAAATCACGGCCTCGATCACAGAAGGGCTGTGCGTGACGGGCATTCACAGATCATTGGTTAGAGGGCTCGCTGAAACACTTTGTCTGCATGTCTGCATCTCTAATTAATATGAAAGCTTTGTACAGGTACTGTGTGCAAGATAAAAGCTTTTTTTTTTTTTTTTACATTTTACACAAACTAATACTATTGCATACACTTCAAAAATGTTGTTACCGCAATATAAATTTAATGGCCACATACTGAGGCTCCTATATGAGCTTGAATACCTGCTGTGATTGTTTGCTGACTTGCACTTTATAGATTCAGCTGTTTATACTTTTGAAGTGGTAATGAAAGCAACCGAAGAAAATGGTTGCATTTGGTTGGTTGTTACCAGTATTATGCAAAAATAACCGAATGGATTACTTTTAAGTGACCATCAGTCAGAAGACCTCCAGTATTCTCACATAAAAACTATAAACTTTGAGGTAATGATGCATCATTTCATTTGACAAAAAAAAAAAAAATAAAACCAGTGTTTTGTTTTTTGCTGATGAAGTGGACCAGAGCAGAATCTCTTTGAAGGTAGCCTCCATCTATTTACTGACAACAGATGAACATAAACAGTCCTTTATTAATCATGGCCTTAATATCAGCTTCCACACAATTGAAGTATTACAGAAAAACTTTAACATATACACACAAGGTTAACAAAAAAAACAAAAAGGGGGTAAAAGGGATAAAAAAGTAAACGTGAAAGGTTTCTGCATGACATAGAGGCCTAATGTCAGGTTATACACCTACTGTATATAACACATTATGAAATACAAATATAGCTCTGTTACGTATAGTATTGCTGAATAATTGACCTTGTTACATATAGCACACAGCAATTCAAATCAAGAAAAAAAAACAAAATTAGCTAAAAATATCAATTTGAAACTAATGAAGAAAGTTGTTATAATTATGAACTAAAGATGAGTTAGAGAAGAGGATGAGATGCTATTTTAATGTACTATATACTGTATCTAAGTTTTGAGGATGCATTTAATGTATTCTCTGTTGTGAATATTTGATAAAATGGAGTGCAGTATCTACAGTCAAAGCAAACTGTCAAAGGGTTTATTGTTGAAACCTGAAGCTAGTCTGAAGGGCACTTTTGAACCTAGAGGTGAAAAAAAAACAAAAAAAAACCATAGGGCCTTTAAATATTTAAAAGCTACTTAAATAACTAACTCTGAAAATAACAGTTCTTACTGTACTTCTCCCCTCCATGGTGGTGGGGGGGGTTTGGGTGCCCTAATGATCCCAGGAGCTATGATGTCGGGGGCTGTTTGCCAGGGTCACCCAAGGCAAATCGGTCCTAGGTGAGAGGCCAGACAAAGCGCGGTTCAAAAGACTTCTATGATGGTGACAAACAAGGACCTGTGTACCCTGCCCGGAGGGATACCGGGACCCCACCCTGGAGCCAGGCCTGGGGAAGGTGTCCGTAGGTGAGCGCCTGGTGGCCAGGCCTTTGTCCATGGGGTCCGGTCGGGCTCAGCCCGAAAAGGCCACATGTGTCCGTCCTCACGTGGGCCCACCACCCACAGGAGGAGCCTTAGAGGTCCGGTGCTATGTGGATCGGGTGGCAGTCAAAGGCAGGGGCCTTGGCGGTCCGATCCCTGGTTGCTGAGGCTGGCTATTGGAAAATGGAATGTTACCTCTCTGGTGGGGAAGGAACCTGAGCTTGTGCGAGAGGTTGAGAGATACCGGCTAGATATAGTCGGCCTGACTTCAACGCACAGTTCGGGTTCTGGAACCTGTCTTCTTGAGAGGGGTTGGACTTTTTTCTATCATCATCGTATCATCTGATCTGCGACCATATGTGCTGGACACTCGGGTAAAGAGAGAAGCAGCGCTGTCAACTGATCAGCACCTGGTGGTGAGTTGGATCAGGTGGCGGGGGAGGAAGTCGGACAGACCAGGCAGGCCCAAGCCAATAGTGAGGGTCTGCTGGGAACATCACACAACCACATCCTGAAGGTATTGGGGAGCATGGAATCTGAGTGGGCCATGCTCTGCACTGCCATTGTTGAGGCGGCTGCTTGAACATGTGGTAGCATGGTCGCTGGTGCTAGTCGTGGCGGTAACCCCAGGACATGCTGGTGGACACCACAGGTGAAAGGGGCTGTCAAGCTGAAGAATGAAACTTACAAGGCATGGCTGGTTGTGGGACTCCTGTGGCAGCAGACAGCTACCGGCAGGCCAAGCGATCTGCAGCTCGGGTGGTCACTGAGACAAAAACCCGGGTGTGGGAGGAGTTTGGTGAGGCCATGGAACAAGACTTCCAGTCGGCGCCGAAGAAATTCTGGCAAACTGTTCGGCGACTCAGGAGGGGAAAGCGGAACCCCGTCCACACGGTCGTTGCTAACCTCAACTGAGTCTATAGTTCGGCGGTGGAAGGAATACTTCAAAGATCTCCTCAATCCCACCAACACGGATTCCGAGGAGGAGGTAGAGCCGGGGGACTTTGGGCTGGGCTGTCTCATCACTGGGGTCGAGGTCGTAGGGCTGTCATGGTTGACACACCTCTGCAACATTGCGTGGACATTGGGGACTGTGCCTTTGGAGTGGCAGACAGGTGTGGTGGTTCCCCTTTTCAAGAATGGGGACCAGACGGTGTGTTCCAACTACCGGGGGATCACACGTCATGTCAGCCTCCCTGGGAAGGTCTACTCCAGGGTGCTGGAAAGGAGAGTCCGGCTGCTAGTTGAACCTCGGATTCAAGAGGAGCAATGTGGTTTTCGTCCTGGCTGTGGAACACTGGACCTGGGTACTGGAGGGGGCATGGGAGTTTGCCCAACCAGTCCACATGTGTTTTGTGGATCTGGAGAAGGCTTATGACTCTGTCCCTCAAAGTGTCCTGTTGGGGTTGCTCCAGGAGTATGGGTAGATGGCGTTTTGTTATGGGCCATTCGATCTCTCTATTGTTGGAGCCAGAGCTTGTTTCGCATTGCCAGCAGTAAGTCAGACCAGTTCCCAGTCAGGGTTGGTCTCCACCAAGGCTGCCCTTTGTCATCGGTTCTGTTCATAATTTTTATGGATAGAATTTCTAGGTGAACTATTTCAAGTTCGGTGGCCTCTGTATTCCGTCTCTGCTATTTGCAGATGACGTGGTCCTGTTAGCCTCATCGAACAGTGACCTCCAGCTCGCACTGGGACAGTTTGCAGCCGAGTGTGAAGGGGTGGGAAGGATCAGCACCTCTAAATCTGAGGCCATGGTTCTCAGCCGGAAAAGGGTGGATTGCCCACTCCGGGTTGGGGGAGAGTCGCTTCCCCAAATGGAGGAGTTCAAGGTGTCCTGTTGGGGTTGCTCCAGGAGTATGGGTAGATGGCGTTTTGTTATGGGCCATTCGATCTCTCTATTGTTGGAGCCAGAGCTTGTTTCGCATTGCCAGCAGTAAGTCAGACCAGTTCCCAGTCAGGGTTGGTCTCCACCAAGGCTGCCCTTTGTCATCGGTTCTGTTCATAATTTTTATGGATAGAATTTCTAGGTGAACTATTTCAAGTTCGGTGGCCTCTGTATTCCGTCTCTGCTATTTGCAGATGACGTGGTCCTGTTAGCCTCATCGAACAGTGACCTCCAGCTCGCACTGGGACAGTTTGCAGCCGAGTGTGAAGGGGTGGGAAGGATCAGCACCTCTAAATCTGAGGCCATGGTTCTCAGCCGGAAAAGGGTGGATTGCCCACTCCGGGTTGGGGGAGAGTCGCTTCCCCAAATGGAGGAGTTCAAGTATCTCGGGGTCTTGTTCACAAGTGAGGGGAAAATGGGGCGAGAGATTGACAGACAGATTGGGGCAGCATCGGGAGTGATGCGGACGCTGAAGTAATGAAGAGAGAGCTGAGCCAGAAGGCAAAGCTTTCAATTTACAGGTCAATCTATGTCCCAACTCTCACCTATGGTCATGAGCTCTAGGTAGAGACCAAAAGAATGAATCGCGAATACAAGCGGCCGAAATGAGCTTCCTTCGCAGGGTGGCTGGGCTCAGCCTTAGAGATAGGGTGAGGAGCTCTGACATCCGGGAGAGGCTCAGAGTAGAGCTGCTGCTCCTCCGCGTTGAGAGGAGCCAGTTCAGTTGGTTCGGGCATCTGGTCAGGATGCCTCCTGGACGTCTCCCTGGGGAGGTGTTTCGGGCATGCCCATCCAGGAGGAGACGCCAGGGCAGACCAAAGACATGCTGGAGAGATTATATCTCTCGGCTGGCTTGGGAACGTCTTCGTGTCCCCCCGGAGAAGTTGGTGGAAGTGGCCGGGGGAGAGGAGCGTTTAGATCTCCCTGCTCAGGCTGTTGCCCCCACGACCCGGACCCAGATAAGTGGCAGAAAACGAAACTGTACTTCTTCCCTATAGTGATAATGGCTAACAGGTGGGGAGCTGAAACTGTTAACCTAACAGTGATCCATGAGGCTCTTTTCATTCACGTATGTGAATCAATGGGGAGCCGTTTAAACACCTCTGAAATATAGAGTCTATTATGTAACCACAATAAAAAGAACAATAAGATTGGCTTTATGTCTGCTTTCATTGGTGCTATGCTTTCATTATATTAATATATATATGCATGCGTGCAAAATATATGCATGGTTCTATTCCCCAGAGGAATCATCACACTACGTGCTTATGCCCCTGCCTTTCATCTGCTGAAGATCAGCTGCTTCTTGTTTTATTATCTGCGTGCCCTCAGGCCCTCGCACTCTTTCATCTCTTAACAACTCAGTGACACACTGAGCCTCGTCCTGTTAATTCTCTCTGATTGCCTGCTCGGGAACTTCCAAACAGCTTACCCCATGTGTTGATTTTTATGTAAATGACGTGATTAGATTGTTTCTTGCAAGCGTTACTTACAGTATCCGAGAAAGGGCTAGGAGGGGGAGAGTTTTGGAGTTGTTAGGGAAAGGGGCAGGGTTGTTGTAATCAACTGTACTTTTTGTTTATGTTGATATCTATTGTGTTCAGGTTTATGTCTTCTGTGGTTTTAAATGTTTTGCTTTTTGATTTAAAAAAAAAAAAAATGTCTGAATCATAACACCAGAGAAGAAAAACACATACCCGAGGGCCTAAGAATACTTCTTTTGTCGAGTACACTGACTAAGATGTCATTAAGGCTCAACATTCACTTATAAGGGAAAAGGAATATAAAAATAACATTAATTATAATTTATATAACGTATAATGCAGCCTTTTTGAAGCATATTTTCATATCAATGAAATTTAGCTTTCTCAAATACCAGTATGTTGATAAAGTTATATCTATTGAAAAGTTCAGATTTTTTTAAATGTTGGAAGAAAAGGATCCTGAGGAATCTTGATATATAGCAATTTTTACAAATGTGTCTAATGTCTAATGTGACCTTGACCTTTGAACTTTCCTAAGAAGTGTAACAGTGTTAGAAGCACTTTTGTTATGTTTTGACTGAGATAGGATTGTTTGAAATTTTGCCCAGTGTTTGAAATATACAGAAGAATGTTTGGAATTTTTCCTGACCTTGACCCTTGACTTACAAAGCCCGGAATGTATTCATTTGAAGCCACTGCCAATAGGAACTCACAGAATTTAAACAAAATCAATACAATTCATCCAAGTTGTGGACTGAGCGCAACTTACAAAAAAAGCAACTATATTGCTTATGTTTTTTTTCAATAATGTCAAACAGTTTTAACAAATGAAAGAACTGCAGACCAGTAGTGTTTTTTTTTAAATAAAAGTAAAATGAAATTCAAAAACCTCCCACTCCAATAAAGTCTGGACAGACTTTAATTACTATAATCAGTTTTTAATTAAATGATGGAATGTGTAGATGAAGCCAGTAGATGCTATTTTTTGATAACGGCAGATTTTAATATGGAGCTTGTCTCTCAGACATATTTTCCCACCTCTGCAGTCGTATCAGTTACATATAGGACCCATTAAATGTTATTTGATCACCCCAAACAGGGATATTGACTTGCCTTGAATTAGATTTACATGTAAATGCAAATCGTCTCGTCTTGTGTTAGAGTTAATTATGTGTCCCTATCATGTGGGACATTTTACATGCTGTGCCGTAATATGTGTCAGGGATAGCCTGAATCATGCAGCCTCTAAAGAAAGCAATTCAGTGTACAGTCAGCAGCCAGAAAAAAAGGTAAACACACAAACAAACACACACACAGACACTAAGTGTGCTGACTAGATTGTAGGTGACAACTGTTATTGTACTTATAGTATATGAGGCTGCTTTGAATACTCCAGGGAACCTCTTTCTAACTTGCTGTATACGTGACTGTTTTATTAATAAATGATGAGTTATTCAGGTTTATTGGTTCAGTGTTGACACTATAGCTCCACTATTGAATGTTTATATACAGTTAGCAGAACTGAAGATCTGCAATGTGAGAGTTTGAATTTTTAGATAGCTTTTAGTTGTCAAAATGATGATTGAAAAAAACAAAACAGATGTACAAGAACAGGTTCAATCACTCGAGTCTCTCCATGCTAACAAGCAGTGATGAAAATAATCAGAGAACAGTGGGGGAAGGGCAAACTGCACGATGAATTCAGATCAAAAAGCAAGAACATGGCGTCAGCATACAGGCTACGGTATAAATCTCTAAGCTTGAAGATGCCCTAACATCCATTGAGAAAAGGCTATTAGTTCATAGCATGTGCATACATTGCTGGGCTTTGAACCCGCACCCGGCACAGTGATGGCTTGCTCTGCATCCCAATCATTCCATTAGTATTCATGTCTGTAAACTCTGCTGAACTGAAAACAGGAGCAAACTAAGAGCGTGCTCAATTAGATAAATGCAGTTAAAACACTGTTCACTTGTGTCTGAATAAGGTGACTTAAATTGGTTATTGTGCATTGTTTGTATTTCACCTCTGTGCTTCTGAAAAATACTAAAAATGCGTGTACTGTGGTACAGAAAACGAGTGTAATAATTGTCCCGTACACTAGATGGCACTGTTAGAAAAGGGATCCCTATTAATCTATTTCACACTTCTTCATGCTAATGTTTGTTATTAATTTAACAATTTACTTTGATTTCTGCTCACTCATCTTTGCTGCAATTAGAGGCACACCTTACTACCTTCCAAGGGCATAATATGTCAAGTGAAGATGGAATTTTGTAAGGGTACCAAACAGCATTTTATCATTAAGCACACGGTTCTTTAAAAGAATCACTCACTCGCCCATCTGCTACACACATTTTTTTCTTTTTTTTTTTTTTACAGAATAAGATGTTCAAGACAGTCAGCAGGTGGTAAATGAAAGAAACCCACATGTACAACACCATTACACATTTATCCAAGAGCCTAAATGTAGTTATGGTGGGAGCTAGATAACAGATCAATTTGAGGGCAAAGCTGTGGTTCTCCAGATATGTTGTTGCAGGAGCCTCTGTGAAAGGTCAGGTAAGCAGCTGTGACACTGTGCTACTCACCAAATGTCACAGTGTCCCAGGAGTTGATGTGACTGACAGTGGACCTTATCTGGTGGGATAACGCCACTCCACTAGGGGCCACTCATGGTGAAGGAGGAGGTAACATGTGGTGGAGTGGAGTAATGATGGACCACTTTTATTGTATTAAAACAGTATTTTGGTGTGCATGATAACACCGTCTTAGCTAGTCTACCAGTTGATGCACTAACTTCCATTATATGTTACATTCCATTGTATGACTACAAGATGACTACAAGTATCTTGGAGTTCACCAGGTCAATAAACTGGACTGGAATTGCAACACCGAGACTGTATACAGAAAAGGACAAAGCAGACTCTACTTCTTGTGGAAGCTGAAGTCCTTTAATGTATTTAAAAAGATGCTGCACATGTTCTATCAGTCTGTGTTGGCAAGTGCATTTCTTCTTTGCGGCCGTTTGCTGGGGCAGCAGTATCAGAGGCAGGGACACCAAGAAGCTAAACAAGGTTATTAGGAAGGCCGGCTCTGTGCTGGGGACTGCTCTGGAACCACTGGAGCTGACGGTCGAGAGGAAGATGCCGCAAAAAGACTGCTCACCATTTTGGACAATACAGCACATCCACTACACAACCTACTTCAAAAACAGCAGAGCTTTTTCAGCTGGAGGCTCATCCAACTCCGTTGTAACAAGGACCGCTATAGGAAACCTTTTCTCCCCTCTGCAATATCTCTGTTCAATGATTCCCCCCTTGGCAGGGAGAGGAAACTTACTTTCTCCTGTTGAGGCAGAAACACAAGTCTTGCACATAGGACTTATTTGCACTATGTCTGTTTGCACATCTGGAGAGTCTTATCTCTTTATACACGTTTTATGCTATTTATTTTATTTTTATACATAGTAGCACAGTAGGATTCTTGCACATGTATATTTTCTTCACTTGTATATATTGTTTATAGGATTTTTTTTGACTATATGTGTGTATGTGTATGTGTCATCTTGCGTGAAGCGTATCTGTTGGGATTAATGTCTAAATGTTTTAATTGCTGCTGTAACACTGCAATTTCCCCTTGGGGATGAATAAAGTACTCTATCTATCTATCTATCTATCTATCTATCTATCTATCTATCTGTCTATCTATCTATCTATGTTGCTGAAAGGAAGCTTATTGTAAAACAAAGTATTCTAACTAGACCACTCATTAATTCAAAACCAGCTAACTTGCCGACAGAAGGGTTGCTCTTTGTTTGTTCAGGTTATTTGTTGTCAGTCCTTTGTTTTAAGCTTCTGTTCACCTGTGCTGATGACGGTCTTATCAAGTATTCCTGAAACCTTGGTGCCATGCATGACTCAAAGCAAATTTGGAATGATATGGAAATGAACATGCTTATGATGACATTGCTAACCTGCCTGGAGTGACACAGGTACAATTTTTACCTCTTTAGTATGTTAACGTGCCAACATTTGCTAATTAGCTATAAAATGAATCTTGGCTGTTATCATTGTCACAGTAGTGTGCCAGGAACACTATAGAAAGTAGGACCCAAATGCAGACATAGCAGATGGAGCAGGTTCAGTTAATGATTAAAGGACGACCTCTGATTAATATCGTTTTGGGTTTATTTTTCTAAATGTATATATAGTGTTGTTGGGTTTTTTTTTTGTTCTCAGGTGCACATCATAACCTAACTAAGCATTCATGGCTGAAGATTTCTGCTTTCCACCAATGGAAGTCCCCGAAAAACTTATTCAGCAGCCCCTGCTACATAGAATATCTGTAGAAAAGCTGTAGAAATTTCTTGTGAGTTCCTCGTGTTTGATATTGTTTTGTCCCTCGATTATTGAGTTTGCCTAATCCTTAAACTGTACCTTTGCTTATTAGTAAGATCTCCCGGTGTCGACCCATTTTTAGGTTAAAATGGTTTTGATTAAGAACCTCCCTTTGTGTCTCTGCATTTTTGTATCACCCTGAGCCTGTACCTGATAAATGGCTGTAGCAGGACTTTAATGGTCGAGTCAAACTCACAGTTCATAATACAGGCATGAGTCACAACCAAGGTATTACTCCAAAAAGAAAGAGGGCAAAGCAAAAATATGATATAGCCAAAATGGTCAATGACAATGACGAAGACAACCACTTGTTTTGGCTAGTCGATGTCTTTAGAATATTCTATCAGATTCTGCCACTAAGCAGCAAACAAAATAAACATATACTGTATATATTGACCAAATAAGTAAACAAGCCACAACAAACAACAAACAACAAAGTATATAAGCCTGTATATGAATAAGGGTATATTGGCGATTAGACATTTACACAAGTTTGCATGGTTTTTCAAAGATAAATTAAGGTCTAAAAGTTGGCGTTAATTTAGATTCTGTTTGTTTTGTACTGTTAGTCCTGTTAGAACATTAATTATGAAGATGGCTACTGACACATGTGGAGCTAGAGGACAATCATATTCAGTTCTTAGTTTCAGGTAATTATGCACCGAGGACAACATAAACTTATTATATTCTAATTTATTCATTATATTGATTAATTAAGGTCCATTCAGTGGACCTCAATTACTGCTGCAACAGGTTCATAATTTTTGGTTTGAAAGGTGAGTTCCAATACTATGGTCTAAGAATTTTCTATAAAATTTGTGCACAAAATGCTCAGTTTAAAATTTTAAAATAGTAACAAATTGTTAGAACAATTGGCTCAGCAGCTTGCAACATTAACAAAGGTGTTTGTATTTTTCAGTACCGTTGAAGTTCTTGAATTCAGTAAGACATTAGTAGATGGTGAGTAATGTAAAGCTGTATTGCCAACATGTATTCCCCACAAACAGGTATATGTACACCCTCAGTGTGTCTCTGCAGCCTTACAGAAGCTGTCAGCTCTCCTCTCTCCTGTACATGTCACCATTAAGACAGTGATCCAGTGCATGCGACTTTCCTTCTCTATGCCTCGTGCACTCCATCAAAACTGTCTGTAGTTGGCAATTCAACAAGTCTGTATCATGACTGAATACCTGATGAGTAAAGAACTGAGGAATATACAGAAATCCCCAAGAAATATGGATGGATGGATGGATCAATATTGTATGCAAGTGGTCCTGCCCATTCCATCCTCGACAATGCTTTCTGACAATGGCAGAAGGTGGGTGTCTATAAGAGTGACTAATTTGTCAGCGTGGGGATGGGCGGTGTTTCAAGATGTAATCATCAGTAAAATATTGTATAAGCCGTGCAAGAGAGTCTATAGAACAAACTAAATGATCAAAGCATAACAACGTCACCTTGTGAAACTTGTCTAACATGCAGGAAATGAAAGCCATAAAAACATTTTCCTTGCCATGTTTATAAGATTGATAGATTTTACCTGGATGTTTTGCTTTAGTGAGCCAGAAGTCTTTCGAGTTACAGGTCAGGTGACTTTAGGCCAGTTTACAAGAAAGAAATGCAGGTTATTTGTTTAATAATATCATCTGCAGTTATTGATCTTTCACCTCACTTGTACCCTTTGTCCATCAAACACACATATTGTTAAGAAAAAGGAGGAGACTGTCATGTTTTTAATGACTAGTTTTTATTCACTTAGTCTGTTGCAGGGTATCTTAACTGGCAGGACTGATACTGATAATGGCTTGAACACTAAAGGAAAAGCACAACACAAAATCAAAGGGTGAATGCCTTCTGGCTGATGGGGAGGTAGGAGCAGGGTTGTGTTTAGCCCAGAGAAATTGCTTAAATGTAGAGGTTGAAGGGTTGAACACTCGATTTTGTCACATAAAATCACTGCCTTTTGCAGTAATATGTTGGGGTTTATATACATCGCTGTTGACAACACTAACACACCCACCAAATGAAAGTAAAACCTTTTCACACAATTTCAAGGAAATGTCATTCAACATGGAAATTGCAGACATAATGTCCACGTTGTTTTCAGGAGAAGAGTTCAGTTATACGGAGCAGTGGAAACAAGAATGTTAGCACATTAGCAGGATCTAAAACAACAGGAGTGAAGCGGAACTGGAGCTGATACTGTGACAGTGTTTGCAACAACTAAAGTGGAAAGGAAAACTTTCTTTCATGTAACTAGAATTTATTTAACCATAGATTAACATTACAGATAGGTGACAAAGTAAAGAAATGTATAACATAACAGGACAAGTATCCATACATGTAAGAAGTCTTTTTTTAGCACAAGTGTCTTAAAGGGAAAGGGTTGCTGCAGGTGCTTTCACATCTCACCCATTTGGTCCAAACTTTCAGGCTTTTCATTTTCATCCAGACTAGACTTACAGGGGTGAAAACTCCCCAAGACCACAAATCAGCCAGTCTATGCTCTGAAATGAGGTAGTTCTTGTCCAGATCAAGCTGAACTGTGGCTCTTTCTATGAAACTTTTTGGATTTGTGGATGGTTCGCACTTTTGAATAAGTTGCAGGGAATTACATCAGGTTATCGTTGAAAATGAGACATGGCAACACATGAATAGGAATGAGACTCAGAAATTTCCTGCAAGATGAAAGAGGGACCGGAGCAGGAGACAGGAGATTTGAGAGCTATGCCAGTGGGAATGAAAATAATCTGTTGATTCATTGTTTTCATTCATTCAAATGACAGTAGAGGGTTACTGGTAAAATTAAAGTATCCTTGTATCGGGTATAGGGAGATGCAGTCCACATAGGTGATGATTCATGCTTTCATATGTGAAAGAGCTACTCTAGACAGAAGATTTAATTTCTGATATTAAAGGCTACCAGTGTGACCGTGCCTGCCTCCACGGGGCAAGTGAGTTCGCTGAATCGTTTGAGCAATAATGTGGACCATTTGCTATGGCCCTTGCAGACATTGGATCAACATAATTAAGCGTCAATGGGAGATTTTTGAAAGCTTGCTGTCCCACCAAAGTGGATATAAGAGAAAATCTTTTGAAAGAATGGTGTTCATCCCTCCAGTAGTGATCCAAACCTTTTGAAAATCTCTGAATCTCTTGTGATAGCTTGTGATGCCCCACCACCTTATTTAGACACTTTTTTTCTTCCCTCACATCTCTATCTCCAGATACCTATAACAAATTAGTACATTCAATAAACCAACATGGTGGGTATTCTATATTCTCAATGGAGGACTCATTATGAGTGATTTTTTTCAACAGAGGATTCCCCTCTGTTCACTCTCATTAATACTTCTCTCTCCTCTGCTGTTGTGCCCCCAGGGAGAAAAGATTAAAAACCCGGCTCATCTTTGTTCCTGAAATCTTTAACAATCACAGACCCATTTCAAATCCCCTTCTTCTCTAAAGTTCTAGAACGTTCTTGCTCAACTGATGATCAATCCAGCATTAGAACGTTTCAGAGACTTCTATTCATTCTATGTTGGCCTCAAGACCACACAGGTGCCATATATTGTCTCTCTCCTCCTTGAAAGGAAGGCCCTTTGTCATGCTGAGCTTGTCAGTTGACAACGTTTTTTGACGGCCCCTTGCGGCACATCCAGACACAGAGTATGTCCTTTAGCAACAGAGAGAGACACAAAAGGATTTCATGGAACACTATATCCAAAGCGAAAAGTGCCCGGAGGAGTGGAGGTTTCAATTGAGGGTCACGCACAGGTATTTCATAGAGTTCATATCATGTTTGAAACCAAGCATCAACAGCCATTTCCTATACCAAAGCATATTGTTTTCATTCCTGAAATTAACCAAACATCACAGCTACTTTGTGCTTAATCCTACAAAGTAGATGTAACATAGACCTATTGCATTCATGGCCAAAGGACCTGTTGTGTGTGAGCGAAATCTTTATGCAATCAGCCAGGGACACCTATGGGTACCATTTGCGTCTGGGTGAGACAAAACATAGATAGGTGATGAGCTAGCAAACTGTAAAAATGAATGATAAATGTTCTCAATTGCATCAATTGCAGTAATATAAAATATGCTACAAACATAATACTGTTCATCTATCTCCAGTGATATTCAATAGTAGTATGCCCCAATCTGCTGTCCATATCTTTCTGTTGCTTTATTGACAACTTGACTGATGTTGGGTTTCATATAGTTTTTTATATGTTGACATGATCATATTTTGCTTTAGTTTTGGTACACTCTAGGTCTTACTCCCAGAGCAGTGAATGTTGATCTACTATTTCATCAGTGTATCTGCCAGTAAAACTTTGTAACTGAGATTTGAATTGATTGAAAACCAAAGTATCGTTTAAACTGGAACCATATTTTACAAGTATTCTTAACAACCAAATTTTTTGTATATGGAGATATAGAGGAGTGGATGGGTGCATGAACCAGAGCCTTCAGAGATACAGGGGCAACAGAATTAGCCTCTATGGTAAGCCAAGCAGGTGGGTGCTGTAGGTTTTCAGCATCGAGCCAATATTTTAACAACCGAATATTGGCAGCCCAGTAGTAAAATATAGGTAAAGCCATCCTCCCTAATTGCTTTGGTCTCCGTAATAGTGCTTTACGAATCCTAGGCACCTTCTTGTTCCAAATGTAACTTGAGATAAGACTATGTAGTTTATGAAAAAAGGATAAGGGGAGAGGAATGGGAATACATTGGAAAAGATAAGAGAAATGAGGCAGTACATTAATTTTGATGCAGTTGATACGAGCGGCTAGGGAAAGTTTGAGAACAGACCAGTGCTCAAGGTCATCCCAAGTACGGTTAATTAAGGCCAAGAAATTTGTATTGTAGACGAATGGAATGGTCATGAGTAATATGAATACCAAGATATGTCAAGTGATTTCTCACAACTTTGAAGGGGAAACTATGCAAGGGATAGTGTAAAGCTGATGAGTGAATAGGAAAGATCTCACTCTTATCTAGGTTCAATTTATAGCCTGAAATTTGACCAAAAGTCTGGAGAGTAGAGAGTGCAGCAGGAACAGATAGACCAGAAACAAATAGCAAAAGGTCATCCGCATAAAGGGAAACCTTGATATCGATGCCAAACCTTCGGATGCCACATATGGAAGAATTGGAACGTATTGCTATAGATAAGGGTTCGATGGTCAACGCAAAGAGAAGTGGGCTCAAGGGGCAGCCCTGCCTGGTAGGTTTGAAAGAGGGGGAAATAATCTGAATAAACGTTGTTAGTGCGGACTGAGGCCACTGGTGAAGAATAGAGTAGTTTGACCCACATTATAAAGACAGAGGCGAGGCAAAATTTTTCAAGTGTAAAAAATAGGTAATCCCATTTCACTCGATCAAAGGCTTTTTCAGCATCAAGAGAGATTAAAGCTTCGGGGACACCTGAATTGGAAGGGTTATATGTAACATTAAAAACTCGTCTAAGATTGGAAAAGGAGTGTCTGTTTTGAATGAATCCAGTTTGGTCCAGTGAAATCAGAGATCGAAGAACTAGCTCCAGACCTAAGGCCAGCAATTTAGACAGGATTTTAAAATCTACATTAAGCAAGCTAATTGGGCGATATGAAGTGCAATCAAGAAGATCTTTACCTTTCTTTAAACAAAGAGAAATTGAGGCTTGAGTGAGAGTTTGGGGGAGGCAAGAGTGCTGAAATGATTCATTAAACATGTAAAACATGTAGACATGTAGAATTCCTTAAAAACTTCATTGATGTCATGGGGATTGGAAGTTATACCTAAAGGGGAGTGTATTTGATAGATTTGAGAAGAAAGAATGCTTTGGCGTAGTTGATGAGCAAAGCAGCTCATTGGCCTTGTCACCATGTTCAAAAAACCTTGATCTTAATCTAAGCAAAATTTCAGTGACATGTTTCGTTATAAGTATATCGAGCTCAGAATGTAGTAAGAGACACTCCTTGTGTGAAAGGGGTAGCATTCATATTGTCAAATTTAGCGATTTGGTGAGAGAGCTGTGAAATCCTCTGTCCCCTAGGTTTGTTATCAAACCCTGTATAGGAAATAATTTCCCCCCTGATGTAGGCTTTGAGAGTCTCCCATAATAGAGAGGCTGATATGTCTGGTGTCTTGTTCAGACTCAGGAATAGAGCAATTTGATGAGAGACAAAGCTAACAAAATCTCGTCTTACAAGAAGCTGAGATTTCAAACGCCAGACAGGCCAATGTTGAACACTATTCTTGAAGGAAATATTTAGAGAAACAGAGGCATGATCACATAAAACAATGGGATTATATTTACATGAGGAGACTGAAGATAGAAGTATATCATCTATGAGAAAATAGCCAATGCGTGTATAGGTCCTGTGAACGCTCGAGAAAAAAAGAGTATGTATTCTTTGAGGGATAAAGATGACGCCAGACGTCTGAAACAGCGGACTCCTTTATAAAAAACTGGATAACTTTTGCAGAATTAGAGGTCTGAAGGAGGGAAGGAGAGGAGCGATCGAGCTGTGGATGCAGCCAGCAGTTAAAGTCCCCTCCCATTATTAAAAGGTGTGATGATATATTCGGAAGAGAAGAAAATAGTTTTTTAAAAAAGGAACTGTCATCCCATTTAGGCGCATAGACATTTGCTAAGACAAGGTGGGTACCGAGGATGTTGCCGGTGACAATGACAAATCTAACGTTTATGTCTGAAATGGTCTTAGAGTGGATAAAAGGAATAGATTGATAATTCATAAGAATGTTCACTCCTCTAGTCCTATTGGAAAAGGAGGAGTGGAAAGCTTGGCCAATCCATCTACTCTTGAGGTTATGCTGGTCTGTACTTTTCAAATGGGTTTCTTGTAAAAAAGCAATCTGTGCTCCTAAATGTTGCAAATAGTGGAGAATTTTGCTCCGTTTGACGGGGTTATTTAATCCTTTACAGTTCAGGCTCATGTTAGGCGGCGGCTGTTTCAGAAGGTCCAAATAAGGTAAAGGAAGACGCACGGGGCGTATCAACAAGCAGGTGTGATCATGAACTCAAATTAACTTAACTAAGAGAACACTACTATATTGTGTAGCAAGAGATGCAAAACAGGAGACAGAGACTGTCCTTCGAAAACCGGAAGAGTGGGTTGTGGTTTGTGGTGTCCTTCTATTATGTGTTAGGCGGGAGTCAGATCTAACGGACAGGAGATATCAACAGACTGCTTCCCACCCTGTCTACACCCTCTTCGGCGGAGCCAATGAAAAGACGGCCGTACCTGCTAACTCACGCCCATTGCACATTTCCTGTTTGTATAGAAATACTGGATCAGGGATAGAACAGCCAGTCAGACTTCGTGAACTGACACACTTTGTTGTTGTCAGGGAAACGTAGTTTGATCCAGAGCTCTGTAACTTCTTCTTTTTGCTTTTGCTGAATAAATAACTTCGAACAAGAGAAGTTGTCGGTCCCCTCCATTAACGAGCACGCGGAGAAAGTAATTTACATATTCTTTGGGAGTATGGGATCAGAGGCTTTCTCCAACACTCACAAATGAAATGTCCCCCCCGTAGATGCAGTGTAAATTTAAATACGACATAAGAGAAATAAATGACATAAATTAGGAGATGGCTTGCAAGAAAGTGACAAAGGTGCTAATGACTGGTGTGGCATATAAACAAAAAACTGAAACCCCCACAAAGAACAAAAACCCCAGGAACCATTAAAGTGGGCAGAAGCGTCCCCATTGAACTGACGTGCCTGACCCCCCTCCCAACAACAACAAGAACATTCACCTGGAAGTACATAGTGAAGACACTTAGCTTCCTTAGGCACTCTGAAATGTGACCAATTTAGGCACCACATCTTATAATCGACAATATATTTCAACATGAGGACTTAAGGAAAAAAAAATGAAACAGAATGAAAGAAGGAAGGAAACAAATAATGAGAAATAAGAAATAAAAACATTGAGTAGCTAAACAGTAACGATGATTCATAATAGTGTTGGCATACATAGAATACACAAAAAGTATAAAAATATATACATATATGAAGGAAAAAAAACATCTAACCAGTCTAATAATAAAAATAATATTAAGTAGGTGAAAAGTAAGACACTGTGTAGCTGCTACAAACAAACAACCATCCTAATAAATACATGGAAAGGACAAAAAAAACAGGAAAAATAATACTACTAATAATAGAAAAAATAAAAAATATAAATTAAATAAACATATAATTATAAAAGAGAAATTGAAAAAAGTTAGCAGCATTGGCAATTATACTATAAAGGCAGGACATTAGAAAGGAGGCAGTTTAGAAGAGGCAAAAGAATATCTACAGGTCCAGTTACTTAGCAGCTACTTAGTTTGCAAGATGTCCTCAGGGACGACGGATTTCTTCAGATTATTGTTAATGAAGTCCGCGGCCAGTTTAGGCTTATCAAAACGATGGATTTGGCCATTTGATAACACAATCCGAAGCGTTGATGGAAACAACGGTCCATATTTGACGTTAGAATAGGCCCGAAGCTCCTTCTTAACGGAGGCGAAGTCAGGGAAAATGGAGATTTTATATCCATCGTGATAGAGGTGACAACTCACTGGCGTGGCGTAGAATCCGATTGCGGTCCTAGAGGTTACATACTTGAACGATGAGCGGACGAGGTGGGCCCAGTCTCTAGGATTGGGTCGGAGGATGTGGTAGGCACGGTCCAGCATCGGGGCATCGTCAAGCCGCAGCAGACTTTTCAAAAGATCAGACACCGCCTGGTTGGAATCACGGCCCTCTGTGCCTTCAGGTAGCCCAATCAGTCACAGGTTGTTTTGTCTCAGTTGCCCCTCCAGGTCCTCGCACTTCTTCGTCAATGCAGTGACGCCAGCAGTCAGCATGGTGGTGGTGGCCTCTACTTCGGATAGCTTCGAGCTATGCTCGTTAGCCGAGCGCTCGAGATCCGGTAAAGTTTTGCTATGGGTCTTTATGGTACTTTTAATGGGCTCCAGAACTGCAGGAATTACTCTGTTGACAGTCTCCGTGACACCGGAATCGATCTTGGAAATTATATGGGAGCGCATATCTTCCATCATAGCTTTAATATCAGCTAATAGCGACCCGTCACCGGAGAGTGTGGAAGATTCAGGTTCAGGCGACTGACGAGGTTTAGCGCGGCCTGCCTTAGCTGCGTCGGACTTCGCTTGATTGGCCATCTTTGTCCAAAAATTTACGGGAAAAGAATCAATATAGTCGTTTGTAAAAGCATCCAGAGTAAAATTAGATGGAATGAGGTGGTCAGAAGTAGATAAAATGATGAAAAAAGCCCCTCTCTCCCAGCCCTCCTCTTTCTAACATTTTAACAAGCCCAACTGATGCTCACTAATGTCACACTTCATGACTTCATGTCCATGAAGTCATGCATGTAATCAATACTGCACTAAACATCATATCTGTCTATCATCATATCTATCATATCGCCCACCATCTCTGAGAAATAGCGACAGGATGCGACAGCATCCTGTCGATTGTACTTTCCTCATGATTCAAACCTTAAATTATTTTGTCAGAGATTCATCAAATTAAAAAGTTAAGCAAGAGCAATGGACCCTCACCGGTCTCTCCTCAGTGCTGCAACAGCATGGCATAGCCTTCCCCGTGGCACCACTCTGTGCAAAACACACATCAACAAACTGTATGTTTGGAAGCTCTATTTTACTCCTAGCTTCGATTTGAATATGTTTTGTAAATAAATTGACACCCATTTATGTGCAGTTCTGTTTGACCGCATGCCTGGAAGATATGAATGTTCTCTCTTTGCATTTTTGTTCATGGAGATACTGCTCATGTTAGTGCAGCTGGTGTCTGGCAGACCCAAGAAAAACCCAAACTAATCTGCTGATGTAGATGTATTTATTCAGGAGCAAACCTTTAGAGCATTCTGCATTAAATTAGATAGTAAATAAGACCAAATGTGATTAATTTATCATTTAAAACATTAATTGTATTTGAATGTAAAAAAAACCCCAAAAAACTATTAAGTGTTTACAAAAAGTGTTTTCCAATTTAAAACATTAAACTAAACTAAATTTTCAAAGCAATCTCCAGCTGATACTGCAGACGGACATCTATCGGTTTGTCACCAAGAAAGCATTTTGCAAAGTTATCAGAGGGGCTCAGAGCTGCTCTCTTTACTGCTTTATACCTGGCATGTTGGTCAATCATGTATATCAGTGGTGTTTCACTCACAGAGCAAAGTCCGAGATATCACATAATCCCACAGCAGAGATAGACTGTATAAGTTTCAGAACCCATGGTAAATTTCTCTGTTTGGCACTGTTTACCAACACCAGCACAAAGTACTGGTGAGCTGGGATGGCAGGAGCTGCCAAAATGACTCCCCATGCGAGCACGATATGAGGCAGATAGCTGCTGCCAAACCCAGAGGTAGAGTCCTTGAGAAGCGAGGAATCGACATGTAGAGACTAATAACAGGCATTCACATATTTCCTGGATTGGGTCCATTGAGTCTGAATTCATCATATTTTGCAAGAGACATCCAGATGGCAGACAAAACAATCTACAGTAAAGGCATGAATAGTAATTGTCTTATCCTTTGAGAGAAAAGAAGGAAGAAGGATGATGTTATTATGGAGTCTACAGAGGCACAAAACCGTGTTTGATGGATGGGTCTGTAAAACAACAGGCTTTATTACAGGCAACCACAGATAATCATCCATTACTTCCATTGTTAGTTAATTTTAAATAAGTAACGGTAAAAAAACAAAACAAAAGGCCTTCTACAATTAAAACCGTGATATTTTTAGAATCTCAGGAACCCTTTTGACCCATGCATTCATCAAACCTGAACAATTGGTTTTAGTGCACATCATCAAACTCATTTATTTATCACTTGTGATGTTTTTTCAGTTTCTGAATGCACAGACAAGTGATGTCCAAATGTGTCACACTAGAGGGCTTTGACATTTTTGTCTTTTTTTTTCTCTAAAGAAACAAACAAATAATCATGAAAAACCAAGGTGACAAATAAATGAAACTCTGAGCAGCTGTTGGCATCACCTCTAAGTCTGCAAAAAGTTATTACAAATTATCCAATGGGGACATGAATGTTTGAACCAAACTGTGTGATAACGAAAAAGTCATCTTCTGTGGACTGTGAAAGACTGTAAAATATTTCATATCAAGTCATTGTTGAGATGCCGTGTTTTCAGTGTGGACTGTTGACATAAATAAAGATGGGCAACTTCCTCCACTTCTTCCCACAGCAAAAAGCTGTGAAGTTGCACTGGTGACATCATTTGGCGCGAACATCTGCACAGTAGTGCCTGAGATATGGACCTGCAGTACCCAGTTTCCGCATGTATGCCCGCCAACCCAATTGCGAGCTCAGATGTCAATCACAATATTTCATCCCCTTTTTATGACTTATACTTGGACAGACAGCAGAGGTCGATTGAGATACTTTGGCTTAATTTTTGAGAAAGTCCAATGTTTACAATCTTTATATATGGTAAATATTTTGTGAAAGACAAGTAAGAAACTAAGTATATAATGTCCAGTTTTAAGCAGATTTTCGCAGATTTTAAACTTGTCTAGCATACGCTAAGCAGGCTGACCAAAGATGACATCTCCAACCCTTATTTTGATACTTTATGGTACCACTGTTGGATTTTGATAGTTCATATTTGTATTCATATAACAAAAGGAGTTATAAATACTGAGTGTTACACTATCAGATTCATTACTTTTAGTTAACTCTTTCAATTGTTGATTCATGCCTTTATCCCTCACAGTATCATTTTTGGATGATATTCTTTAAACCAATAACTACTTGATGCTTTCTGCTAACTCTTACTCTTCTCTTTTCTTTTAACCCTAATACTTTACATATTTAAGGAAGCATTTTTAGACATGTTAAATTTGCAATTTTGGACTTTCTTCTTTATTGTTTTGATGGTTACCTCATATGAATTAGAATCTACATACTCACAGTAGTGCAAAGAATAAGCCTCCAGAATGTCCAGAGGAGCGAGAAGAGCTGTGGCTTTTCTTCACTGTCAACAGGACAAAGTACCACCAGAAGTAACAGTGGTTGGTTTTATATGCAGTACCTGAGGATGTACGTAGCACTGTATCGAGTCCATTTTTCCACTATGCTGCGGGCTCAGCTGTCAGGAGTGTGTGCCTGGGCCTGCATCTATGCAGCCATAGATCGTGGCCAGCAGAAGACTAATGAACATTACAGACGAAAGAAGGCCGAAAATTCTTCATGGCTTGACAAGTTGTGGCAACTTTGTCCAAGCGCCCCCTACTTGGCACCATCATTGAAGTGCCAGGGAAAAGTGGCTGTGTTCAAATCAAGTTAAACTATATCTACATAGCCAGCTCTGCATGATATACGGATCAGCAAGTTTTCAGCCCAGTAGTAATATTTCTATTCTGGCCCATGCCTCACTGTCCTCCAAATTTGCAAATCCAATGTCAATGTTCATTGCCCAAGCAGGGGTAGGGGAGAAACTAAGTGTTGATATTAATGTTTGTTTGGGCAGGAATTTTAAAAAATGTTGGCAGTGGGATTTGCAAACAAAACGATATGGTCTCAGAAAAATAAAAAAATGATGTTCAGATCAGCATGACAAAAAAGACTAGAGAAAGAAAACACTAATTACTGATATCATTATTTAATCATCCAAAGTGTCAGCAGTGAGCCAAAAATACTGTTCCTTCCCATTTTATGAAGTCATTTGAGGTTGTTTGTGTGTACTGAACCAAACATCTCGAGAGACTGTCTCCCCTTTAACCTGGGACCACTTCAGGATGTTCCTGAAGTAGCTTCAGAACAGGGGGGTGTGAAAGACTTCTGGGCTACCGCTGGACTGTCATGACTCTAACTGTAAACAAAGACCAAAACCTGAGTGGAACATTTTTATTTTTATTATTTTTCGAGAAATGTAGATTTTTGCTTTACGAGTTAGACCTCCAAGACAACGGCCAGAGAGTGTTGAATAAACACTGTAGATGTTAATCATCTTCTCTGTTGCACTCCTGAGGCCTCAGACCCCTGAGGCCTCTGCACATCACCACTGAACTGAAAGGCATGTCCTTACACTGTGCTAAGTTGGTAATAAATCTT
>KV751346.1:12801493-12833876 GCA_001698575.1 Mola mola
GGATCAGCACCTCTAAATCTGAGGCCATGGTTCTCAGCCAAAAAAGGGTGGATTGCCCACTCCGAGTCAGGGGAGAGTCGCTTCCCCAAGTGGAGGAGTTCAAGTATCTCGGGGTCGTGTTCACGAGTGAGGGGAAAATGGAGCGGGAGATGGACATACGGATTGTGGCAGTGTCAGCTGTGATGCAGATGCTGAAGCGGTCTGTTGTGGTGAAGAGAGAGCTGAGCCAGAAGGCAAAGCTTTCAATTTACAGGTCAGTCTACATCCCAAGACTCATCTATGGTCATGAGCTCTGGGTAGTGACCAAAAGAATGAGATTGTGAATACAAGCGGCCGAAATGAGCTTCCTTCGCAGGGTGGCTGGGCTCAGCCTTAGAGATAGGGTGAGGAGCTCGGACATCCAGGAGAGGCTCAGATTAGAGCCGCTGCTCCTCCGCGGTGAGCGGAGCCAGTTGAGGTGGTTCGGGCATCTGGTCAGGATGCCTCCTGGACGTCTCCCTGGGGAGGTGTTTCGGGCATGCCCATCCGGGAGGAGACCCCGGGGCAGACCAAGGACACGCTGGAGAGATTACATCTCTCGGCTGGCTTGGGAACGTCTTGGTGTCCCCCCGGAGGAGTTGGTGGAAGTGGCCAGGGAGAGGAGCGTCTGGATCTCCCTGCTTAGGCTGTTGCCCCGCGACCTGGACCCGGATAAGCGCCAGAAAACGAGACGAGACGAGGTATACTTTGGCAGGGCTTTTGATGAAAGTAATGCAAAAGTATTGCAATGCATGACTCTGCAAAGACACAAATATTTAAAGGTAGCATTACTTTTTACTTTCAAATTCAGGTACAGCTATTTATATGTAACATTTATATTCTATTTGAAATGAAACTTGTGAATACTCTCTTGCGTCAGCATTGCACCATTCCACCGAAGGATACAAGCTTTTGATCTTTGACAAGAGGCTCATGCTCATTGCAGGGGAGACATAATCTGCAGTGGTGTCTTTTATGGTTGAGCTGTGATTCTAGCTTACTTAAGCAACTCATTATCCAGTAAGAACCTTCCTTATGTGTGGCCATTAAGCATGCACAGTGCAGTTAAATAGAAAAAACAGCAAAAACAGTTTTGTGTGAAATGAGTATTACTGTGATGACTTCAGACTCACAAGGTGCTGCTTCACCAGGCTGTGTGGAGGCAAGTGGCTGTATAGCTGGACTATAAATTAGAGGGTGTCAGCAGCCATTGGGTTTTGGAACTGAGCCTTAGGGCATCATTGAAGGGAGTGTGAGAGGTCGGTAAGAAAAGATAATCTGTAGAGGAAGAAGGGAGGGTGACCTGCAAATGTTTTACTGAGCCCTGGGTCATGTTTCAGGGGTTAGCTGATTGAAATGGCTAAAGCTTGAGTGAGGTAATTCCATTTTGTCTGCCCTTTAAGCTTCATACAGCAGCTTTAAACCATGTAGAAAGAAAGGAATATAAAGCGATATTGCCAATGTTATACCGTAAAAATTTTGGCGTGACACTGGATTGGAATGGCTGTATGATTAAATTTAATGAAAGTAAAGAGGAGAGTTTATCCTGGAGGGTCTTTGGTGATTTAACATTTCTACCCTCAGCTTTGTGACAAGCACTCAGCAGCCAAATTCAGATGTCTAAAAATAATTTATTATTTTAGACATTGGGGACAATAGAAAACATCAAGAAATGGCATCATCAATCTTTGGACAATAAACATACAGAACCCTTCAGCAGTCACCTAATGTAAATAGAGCAAGGTTGGTGTGAAAGCAGGTGTGTCATAGGGGGGCCTCACAGATTTTTTTATTGAACTGGTTGTTGAACTGAAATGGCTCCTCCACTCTGAGCTCGGCAGTGATTTCTGGCACTACACAGAGACATGGATAGCAGAGAGTGAAACAACAGTGGTGCTGCTGATGCCGGCTGCCGATGTAGAGGCTGTGGTGGTATTGGCAGAGCTGATCGGGATTGGGATAAAAGCAGCGCTGTGAAGTTACTGGTAAGACTAAAATCTGTTTTTGATCTACAGTATATGTTGGTTACTGTATGTGTTATAGCATTCATTTGGAGTCATGATCCTTGTCATATCAAATATTAACTCTTCATTAAGATATATGTAGTTCTTCACAATCCCAGAGGGCAAGCTTTTTGGCTAAATAACTTATATTTAGATACAAATTCACCATCTTGTTGTTAACGTTGTCTGCTGTTTTGTTCTGGCCATCACTGTACAGCTGCAAGAAACATGAGGACAGACAACTGGCCAAAATTTAAAACGATTTGTAAGATTACACAAGATTTTGAATTTAAAATGTTAAAAAATGAAAAGACATCATCAGTGTAATGGGAAGTAATGATAGGCACTGGAAGCATATGGCCTGTCTTTTCGTGTTGTACAATGTGGGCCTCACTGTGGCTTCCAAAATGCAATGTGAGGACATGAACAAGAGCTGCCCCAAAAGTTGATCTATTATGTAGAATTTATTGCCCCACAGAAACTGGTCCCTCACTGGTCTGTACACCCGTTGGTCCAAGACCAACTATGCCGGAGCATGGATCCCTGTTGTATATGTGTCATCCCATTGACAGAACATGACTGCATCTTTACTGGATTTGGGGCATATTTCGAGTATTTTGTTCAGATGTTTGCTCTGTCACATCCGGCAATTAATTGATGCACATTTTGGGCAAAGTATAGATGAACTAATGTGAGTGCATCCTAAATAGCATAATTAGTATTATATGTTACAATATCTCCATTCATATGAGTCCACTCAACAGCAAATGAAATGCAAATTGAATGAAGACCCCCTGATGTGTCTCCTGCTGTGCCAACATCTTTGCTTCGGTAATCATTTTTGTGTGTACATCAGGGATTTTTGAGGATAGACCCTTGCAGTCACATATTGAATGAGTTGATCAGAGTATAATTATAAATGATTACATATGAGGTAAACTATATAGTACTGGTGTTGGAATACTAAATGCAGCAGGATTATGTGAGGTTAGCTAAAAATCAAGCATCACAGATAGAAGATGTTTGGAAAAGCAGCTGCGAATGCCATGTATCTTTATCCCAGAGTAAGTGACAAGGTGAAAATGCAAAACAGGTAGAGGACGTAGAAGTGTTAGATACAGAAGACAGCGTGGCAGCAGACTGATTTCAGGAGTCTGACAGCAACAGAGACTCAAAGAGTGAGGTTCAGCTGACGAGCCACGCTTGTGTTCTGCCGCTGTTTGTCATCTGTTTCAGCCCTGTGAGTTCAGCTGACAACACTTCAAAGCCCAGGACAGGTGGAGACAGATGGAAAGATCTACAGAACAGAAGGAGGCGAGGGAGAAAACAGAGAGACCAAACGTTACGCTCCTCCACTGCTGATGGCATCATGGCTGGCTGTCAAGAGGGGTTGTTACCCTTTGGATTAGGGGAGGAAAGCAGGTGCTAGTGAGAACTTGAAACGCTTCCTGCTATAGCAGCAAGAAGAAACACCATTAATTCAAGCTGTTACATCAGAACACACATGAACATATTCATTCTTGTGTTTATTTCAGGGTTATAATGGCTGTTTTCATTCAGACATGACATAAAGTGGTTCTGCCCAAAAATAAAATAATATAGGCCATAATCATTATATCTGTGTGATTGCTCACTTCTCAGTGATGGATTTTCCATCCCTGGAAAGTGAGCAATCACATCTCTTAGCAAGTTGCCTCTTGATTTTTTGGGGAATTGCTTCATTGTTGTGAGGAATTTCATTTGATAAAGCTTTTATTTTCTCTTCAATTTCATCTTGACAGTGTAGATTACGGCTTAGAGTAACAACATAACACAATGCCTTAAAGGTTGGTATCAAGCAACAAATTAAACTGAAAGTTAGATGAGGACTTTAAACTCTGAGACATCTTATGCTGACTATGAGCATGGAAAAAGATTTCTCTTACGACAGTGTGTGACATCACTGTTCCATTAAACATGGAGAATTATGATATGCATTTAGGTTATCTGGCTGCAATATTGCAGTGGTAAAATTCAAAATCTCATGAGGTGCACAAGTGATGAACATTTAAATGATTATAGTAGAAACTGTTGCTTATGATGGACTCGCATAGCAAAGTTCAAGACAAAAACAGATAATAATATGGTGATAATGATCTCGTGAGGGACAAACACAAAACACTTTAGGGAAAAAAAAGACACATGGAAAAATGCATAACTGAAACACGATAGTGAACACAACAATATGACGAAAGCACACAGACTTTCCACACAGGAGGGAGGAGGCTGTTGGACACATGAAGGTAATCACAGAGGAGAGAAACAACAAAATGAGGACAGGAGAAAAACCTGTGATAAACAGGTAAATTAACCAATTTTTTTTTTTTAATTACAATGCCATTTTGAAATCAAATTACAGGTTCCCAAACTTACTTCCAACTCCCATAGTTCACAATAAATAGTGTTTATCTTTTTTTTTTTTTTAGTGGTATCTGAATGTATCCTTTAAAATATATAACCCCTATATAGTTAAAGGGGTGGCCATTTCCATAAGATCCAAAAGGAGAACACCTTGTGGTATAAGTGTGTTTACAACACATAAAACTCAGTGTTTACTCCCCACTGTTGTTCACAACATCGATGGCGATTCTGTGATACTGGATACATGTTCTCTGATACACTGAAAGGAATTGAAAAGGTTATCAGGACATGATTTAGAAATTATGTATGTGTATCTTGTAGTTACAAGCGCAGATGTATAATTTTCATCTTTTCACTTTTTTAAACTACTATTGTTAGCAACAGCGCCACGTCTCTGCTTATTGATTGTTTTTTATTATTTCTATAATGATTTCAATTATTGTCATAATAAAGAGAAAAAAAAATAATGTTAGGTGAAGTTTTCACAGAGAACAGAGCAGGAAGCCTAAGGAAGAGGTGGTAGTCAATAGAGTCCAAAGTGTGTGCCTCAAAAACAATGCCTAATTTGAGCAGAGCGGTGTAAATGACCATAAAGCACTTTTAATTGATTAATTTGGTAAGAAACGCTAACATATATTCTTAATATGTATAAGTACGGATGATATTCATCACAAAAATCATGCTGGTGTTTATTATTAAGGGTCCACAGTCCGGCTGATGTTGATCGGATGTTTTAATTGTGTGATGTCATTACCACGTCAAAAAACGATCAAGTGGTGTCCAAAATGTTTTTCTTTTTCATTTGGCCTGTAAGTTTATGAAATAGAGCTCTTTATTGGAAACTCTGTATAAGGAGTAGGGAGCAGGTGGTGATTTCAGTCACAGCCTTAGTTTGGCAGAAACTGCCGACCTAGCCAACTTGCACAAGAGCAGCACTTGGCAATATTTAATGTGTACGGAACACACCCCTTAATAATGCCATTGCATTATTAAGGGTTTGATGCTGAATTTAGTATTTTCTGATTAAGAGTCATATGTTGATATTAGTCAGTTTTTAGGACCTACCATCATATACTGTGCATTGATTCATATGTATGGGTTTTATGAACAGTAATGGATTCACAAAATCAGCTGAAACAGACAAAAAGTTTAAGCAGTGCTGAATACCAGCAAGATTCAGTACAAAGACAGGCAGTCTGTAAAGGCAGAGGTATCCAAATCAGCAGTTCCATACTTTGGATGTGTGTAGCAGTACACAGGAGAGATTATTGCGATTACATGTCAAAGAAACATCCCATCAATGCTAGCACCCAGGGTTTCCAATCAGAATGTTGCATTGTGACAATGATAGTCACATCATCTGTCAGTGCTTTAAATATTGTTTCTAATAAGTATTTACAGTACTTACATTGTAACCATGTAGCTCCAAACTGTTATTTCACTTCAGCAGCATTTATTCAAATATCACCATAGCATACAAGAATACCATACACCATACAAGAATACCGTAAAGGCAACTTTTTAAATCAGAGCTGTCACCACTGTGCATTCTTTTATTTCTGCTGAGGGGGCTCCTTATTGTGACAGGAAGATTTAATAATAAAGACACCGGAGAGACTGTCCAGGCTTTGGGACTGAATCGACGCTGTGACAAGATAAAGAAATCCCGCCACCGAAGTGCTGAATTATGTACATCCTCCACATCTCAAACGGCACGCTTCATAACTCTTGAGCCCCGCAGTAACACGCCCATGACAGATTCACTCCCCCTGCGTCCAGCCCCTTAGGTGGGAGAGGCTGGGGTGACGAACGGGATAACTTACACAACGCCATGAGGGACAGCCAGCAGGGCGATGCAGCCGTCTTCCACTCACTATTAACTTCTTGATAGATTGCTGATTTGGGGCGATGAGGTTTTTGGGGGATATTAAATGATGTGTGAAGGGATGACAAGGTATTTAATCCTTCGTCTCAGAAGGATCTCTTCTTTTCCCAACCTGCTGGCTGAACAGGAGGAGGCAGACCTAATGCATCATCATGTTGCTGTTAGCCCTGTGGGGAATACAGACTCTTGAAATACTGCCTTATGGCTTGAAACTGTGTGTGTGTGTGTGTGTGTGTGTGTGTGTGTGTGTGCGCGACCTTGGTGTGAGTCCGTAGTAGCATCAAGAAACACAGACAGTCAGGGCTGGCCATGGACATCTAGGAGCCCTAAGCAAGATACGTTTTGGAGGCCCTGCTTTGCAGTGGATAGAAATAACCATAGAACAACATACCAAATGCAAGTATAGCCATTTTAAAAATTTCATTTATACCTCTGTCAACATGATGGGCTGCAGTTATTTTAATACTACTTAAACACACTCACAGTAAGCTGACTAACTGCACCAGTCGTTTTTACCTCATTTTTGTCTGAACGCTTAGTTTTGAAATTTTCAAAATAACATTACCTTTGTTTGACAGAGAAACGAACTGGGGTCACAGTTCAAACCTTACAGTATGGAGCAGGTAATTGACCCCATAAATTTACAATTATACTGAAATTTGAACTACAGAATTTTGCATCCATAGATATCTAATCATCTTATTATTGATAAATGGGTGAACCTTCATGAATGTTATACAGAATGTTTTTATTAGGTTTGGCAGTATTTTTTGTACAGAAATGCATTCAGAGTTGTGATGTCATGTTATTAAAACACATTAACAGTATAAAGAGTCATAATTACCTGAATGAATTTTATTGAAAGTGATGCTTGTACCAACCTCATTTAATGGCAGCTTTCACCGTGACCATTTCAACCAAACCTGTGCTCAAACTAAATGCATTCATTTTATTTCAAAACAATGGCACACAAACACACTGCTTGTCACGCAACAAAAAAACAAAAAACAAAACAAACTGTTCTGCAAATTTTAAACAAAAAAAGTTCTTTAAGGTTTTTTGTTGCTTTGAAATATCAAATCAGGTCAAATTTAACCTTATGTAAAGGTTTAATATGCTTACCTAACATAACGTAAAACATTGATCCTTTTTGGTACGCACACACACAATGAAGCCTGTGTTTATTTACACCGTGAAGGCCTACAGAATATCAGTGGATGATGATGATGATGATGGATCCCTCTGCAGTCTAGCACACACACATGTTGACATCTTTTTAAATGGTTTTGACTAAAAACTGTGGTGTCTTTAAACACATTTTATTTGGTAGATATTGGAGAATGTATCAGCACCCGATGCTTGTTGACTTGTTTTTTGCCAGCCAAATTTCACTTTCAATGTGTTTCTTTGCATTCATCGGAAAACAAATGTCATGGGTCATTTTTTCAATTGGAGCAGGTTGCAGGATCTCACTCATACCTAACTACAGGGTTTTGATCAAATTTCAAAACATGTTTTTATGCCCAAACTAAACTAAAGGATAAATAAACCTTTTGTGTTAAAGAACAATTATGTCGAATGCAAGCCGTAGCACATTAGCCATGGATGCCAAATACCCTGACGTGCATCAAAGCAGGCTTCCCAAATGTAATTTGAACATTAGCATGTATGTATGTATGTATGACAATGTATGTAACAGTGTGACGAGTTGGGATGATAATGGGTAGATGATGCACAAATAGACGATAATTAAAGACGGGCTCAGTAACGAAGTAACAAACACTTAAAATAATGCCGGTCAAAACTGATTACTCACCTTCTTTAAACCCTATCATTTAAGCTACAAGTGTGAAAGGAAGAAGTTAAGATCAGATGCTTTGAGTTACTGTGGTAACACTTCAAGTCCAGGTCTGAGGATGAGATTATATGGGATTTTATCAAGTACTTGAGAGGAAAATGTATTTTCACCATCTCAGCTGGTTGTTTTATGTAGCTTCCTGTTTCATATATGATTTGATTTAGTGTTTTTTTTTAAATTAAAACAAGCAGTGTGAATTATAGTCTAGAGGTTGTTGCTCTATTGTTGGAGTCACTTTTTGTCATGCTCTGGAAAGCCAAGTTAATCACCATTTTTAAATAAGTTCGGACCAAGATAAGTGAGGATCTGTGTATTTAACTTTAAAAGAAGCATAATCAATCAAATGCTGTGTGAGAAAGATTCTTCTTCAGTCATGACAGCAGGTATAATCCACTGAAACAGAAACACATTCAAATTCAAGCGGGCTACACCAGATTGCTTTTCAATATGTAAGAATGAGATTGTACAGGGATGCTCAACTGCATGGAGTTTAATTTCTTTTGATTTGGTCAAAAAGGATTTCCCATTATTGTGGAAACACTTTTGACTGGAAATTTCATTTGATTAAATCATTTATTCTGACAAAACTAACTTTCGCTCAGAATTATAGCAGGAAGAATCCAGTAGACAGAGAGATGAGCAGCCCTAACAGAAGACTGAAACACACTGAGATCGACATTTTCAGGGACAACATTTCTTATCAAAGCAATTCTCAAAATGGTGCTGATGATAAAGAGAGTTGGATACAATTACACCATTGTCAGATTGTCTAATCCAACTGTGATGAACCCTAAGTGGACTCCACAAATACATCAGATTCCACTGATGAGGCAAATCTGCTGACTTCAATCAATCGATCAACCAAGTTTAATTCGTATAGTCAAAAATCACAAATACCATTTTGCCTCTGAGGGCTTTACAATCTGTACATAACAAAACCCTTTACCCCTTAGACCCTCGAACTGTGTGAGGAAAAACTCCAAAACCCTAGACAGGGAAAAAGAAAGAACCTCGGGGAAAACCAAAGAGAACGGATCCCTCTCCCTGAGATGGGTAGATGTGCAATAGATGTCACAAGTACAGAGCACAACAATATGACAGTGATTACAGTCTATGGACACCAAAACATAAGAACTGAGTCCAGAAGCCTGTTATTAAAGAGCAGAGTCCAGGAACCAGATGGTGATCCAGGTCAGGATTCCAGGCCACTCTGTCTTTTGCTGGGTAGGATAGGTGAAGTTGATCATGATCCCAGACATAAGGTCACATCTCCACCGGATAGCAGGTCCCTAGCAAAACTGTCATGCCAACATCCCCATATGGCTCAGCGACTCCCCGTGGCGAAGTTAGTAACACAAATATTTGGACATGGCAGAGTAGAGAGTAGAAAAAGTAAGGAAAGAGCGAGATAGAGAAATAAAAGGGCTCAGTGTATCATGTGAAATCTCCCAGCAGTCTAGACCTATAGCAGTATAACTACGGGCTGGCCTTTGTCTGCCCTAACTATAAGCTTTATCAAAAAGGAAGGTTTTAAGCCTTCTCTTAAACACAGAAGAGGGTGTCTGCCCCATGGATTTGAACTGGGAGCTGGTTCCAGAGATTAGGGGCCTGATAACAGTAGGCTCTGCCTCCCAGATTACTTTTGGAGATCCAAAAGTAACTACCAGTAAACCCACATTTTGGGAGCACAGCATTCTAATTGGGTGATAAGGCACAATAAATTCTTTATGATAC
This sequence comes from Mola mola, assembly GCA_001698575.1. Classification (NCBI taxonomy): domain Eukaryota; kingdom Metazoa; phylum Chordata; class Actinopteri; order Tetraodontiformes; family Molidae; genus Mola; species Mola mola. Next base: position 12,811,392 of record KV751346.1, read on the forward strand.
AAAGGTGCCTGACCATTTAGAACTTTGTAGGTAAGGAGGAGAACTTTAAACTCTATTCTGGATTTCACTGGAAGCCAATGCAGAGGGCTTCTCTGCATTGGCTTCCAGTGAAATCCAGAAGAGGTCACATAATTGGTTTGCGACTGCTTTTTCCATGATTTTAGAAATGAACGGGAGGTTCGATGTGGGTCTATAATTAGACAAAACATCTGGATCAAGATTAGGGTTTTTGAGTAGAGGTTTGATAACTGCAATCTTGAAAGTCTGTGGTACATAACCCAAAGATAAGGTCAAATAGATCAGATCTAGAATGAACGTGTTAATTAAATAAACAATCTCTTTAAAGAGCCTAGATGGTACTTGTTCTAAAAGACAAGTTGATGGTTTAGATGATGAAACTATAGAAGCTAGCTCTGAGAGATTCAGAGATGAAAATGACTCCAAATGTAAAATAGGCGTTGCAGTCGATTCAAAAGTTGCTGTATTTAATAGAAGATTACTGCCTAATGAAGGTAAGAGCTGATGAATTTTTTCTCTGGTTGTTATAATTTTATCTGTAAAAAAGCCCATAAAATCATTACTGCTGAGAGCTAAGGGAATCAATGGTTCAATTGAGCTATGACTCTCTGTCAGCCTGGCTACAGTGCTGAAGGGGTTGTTCTGGGGTTGTTCTTGTTTTTTTCTATTTCTATTTTTCTATTAGTGCTGAGTAATACGAGCTTCTAGCATTGCGGAGAGCTTTTTTTAAATATGTTTTTAAGCTTTCTTTCCAGGCTAGGTGACAGAATATTCTCTTTAGATTTTGCCACAGCATTTTCAGATAAACATCTTCTATAGCTGACTTTATTCCTAGATGCTGTGCAGTCAATTAATGTAAACTCAAATATAATGAGGTAATGGTCAGACAGAAGAGGGTTTTGAGGAAAAATTGTTAACTTGTCAATTTCAATGCCATATGTTAAAAATAATATCAAGGATATGATTGAAGCAGTGGGTTCGTTCACATGCTGGTAAAAGCCAATTGAGTCTAATAATAAAAGAAATGCAGAACTAAGGCTGTCACTTTCTACATCTACATGAATATTGAAATCACCCATTATAATGATTTTATCTGTACTGAGTACTAACTCTGATAGAAACTCAGAAAACTGTGATAGAAACTCTGAGTACGGACCAGGTGGACGATATACTGTAACTAGCAGAACTGTTTTTTCAACCTTCCAGTTTGAGTGAGAAAGACTGAGAGTGAGGCTTTCAAAAGACCTATAGCCAGATTTTGGTCTAGGGTTGATTAATAATCTGGACTGAAATATCGCAGCCACCCCTCCTCCTCGACCTATGGTACGAGGAATGTGAAAATTAACATGAGTGATGGATGTAGATTCATTTATACTGACATACCCATCCTGCTGCAGCCAGGTTTCAGTGATACAAAATAAATCAATAAGATGATCAGTTATCAGATCATTGACTAGCAGAAATTTGGATGATAGTGATCGAATATTCAACAATCCACATTTAATTGCCGCAATATTTAAATCCAAATTTGTGGTTGTTTTGATTTCAGTTAAGTTTTTGTTTTTAGCTCCTCTTCTGTTTACTTTAGGTTTAATAACAGGTAAATTTAGGTGGTCAGGGGACAGACACAGTCTCTATGGGGTTGTAGGTGGATGACTCTAAAGGAAGTGCAGAGAAGCGTGTAAGACTGCAACTCTGCTTCCTGGCCTCAACTCTGAATTGTCAATTTGGCTGACTAATAAATCTGGCCATTTTTCTAGAAATGAGAGCAGCTCAACTAGCAGATGGATGGTAGGATGGATGCCGTCTCTCCTAATTTGACCAGGTCTTCCCCAGAAAGTTTGCCAATTATCAGAGGATCCAGAGCTAATGGAATCAGTTCTATAAGTTTAGTTACAGTATCATCTGATAGAGATCTCGTGTACAAATGTTTGCCTGTCACTGTGTATTTATGTGTTAAAAGTTCAAAATGTTATCAAGTAATGGTCAGATAAAAAAGGATTATGTGGAGAAACTGTTAAGTGATCAATTTCGATCCCATATGTCAGTACAAGATCCAGGGTATGATTAAGACAGTGAGTAGATTTATGTACACACTGACAGAAGCGAATTGAATCTAATCGTGAAATAAATGTAGAACCAACGCTATCATTTTCAATATCCACATGAATATTGAAATTACGTACAATGATTACTTTGTCTGTTTTAAGAACTAAACTTGAGAGAAACTCTGAAAATTCACACAGAAATTCAGAGTATGGACCAGGGGGCGGTAAACTGTAACAAACAGTATTGATTGTACTGTTTTCCAGGCTGGGGGACACAGAATAAGAATCAAACTTTCAAATGATTTATAGTTTAGTTTAAGTTTAGGATTGATTAATAGAGCCTAATTTATAAATAGCATCAACTCCACCTCCTCTGCCAATATCTTGAGGGATTTGCGTGCTGGTATGACTGGGAGGAGTTGATTCATTTAAACTAACATATTCATAATGAGAGAGCCAGGTTTCTATAAGACTCTGGGTTGTCAGGGATTTGGGACTAAATTAAGTTTAGTAGAGATAAAGGCTGCACCATCCAACGTGGGATGAATGCCGTCTCTCCTCATCAGACCAGGTCTGCCCCAGAAAGTCTTCCATTATTTACAAAGTCCACACTGTTGGACTTGTTTCAGATGTGTTAAAAGAAGCTAACACAGACAATAGTCCAGGCAGGAGTTTTAGTTAAACACATTTCTCACATGACACTGCTTCACAGGCTGAAATAACTTGATTGGTTGAGTTAAAAATAACCAGGCAGAACCAATAAAACAGACTGAGAAAGAGCAGAAGGATCATCAAATGGTCACTGACTTATCATCTCAAGGGTTTTCCACATCAATTACTTGTTCACCACTATTGTATTGAAAAAGCCAGTAAGAACAGACAGATTGCTCGAAACCGGCGCAGATAAGAAAAAAAAACTGTCAAAGAGATGAAACTATCATGAGTTGCTGCCTTTGCAAGGTAGGAGAGAAGAGGAACGTGATGTGTAATTTTGACCTGTAAGCAGTTCGAAATGAAAGATCAATCACCAGAGTAACATATTCATTTTATGTGCATTTTGGATATCTGTACCCAATGTCATGGTAATCCATCTGATAGTTGTTGAGACATCTCAATCTAGATCAAGATGGTGCGCCAACTGGGGATAGATACTCTCCTTCGTAGAGCCTTACCATTAGTTTGCTGAAAACCAAAAATTTGGTTTAATTAGGAAAGCCTGAATAGCAGTTACAAAAAAACCTCTAAAATATCAAAAACTGAACATGATGATGTTAAAAGAGCTCAGGCTGGATGAAGCTAGTGAGATAATACAGTTTGGATGAGTTAGTTGTTTGTCACAGACTAAATGAATCGGGCTGTTGTTGTTTGTTTAGTACTGTCCCCACCTCCTTAATTGATTAGCCCATTGTATTTGCTTTGCTTTGCTTCTTTGCACTGGCTGTGGTGGGCAGATAAATTATACTGGTCTATAATATATTTATTAAATACTTGAATAATACTTGCATGCACTAAGCCAAAAAGACAACAAGAAAATTATCTTGCCATTTTCTGGAAGAACCACCTCTGTTTCAGATCTGACCAGGTCTTGTTCTAAAGCAGCAGCAGCAGGCCAGGCCATGGGAATGTTTGTATTAGATGCAGCAGCATCATCTGAAGCACACTGATGCCTCTGCTCCTCTCTGTAGAGGGATAGTAACTGCATTTATGCAGACATGTATAAAGTGCAGATAGCAGTGCCAAAGAAACAAGTTGGCTCTTACATTGCAGAAATTCACCATATGTAAACAGCATAGACACGGCTCACATCGAGGAAAGATGATAAAGGCACACACTCAGATGTAGCAAGACACAAAGTTAGTTTCCCTGTTCACATGCCAACACTAGAACTGAGTTTATTTGTTGAGTTCTGTGGAAAAATGTCTAAAATGCATAGAGGAGATTCTGTTCCCACTAAAGGCTGAGGTGGCCCACCATTCAAATAATCCTAATCAAACCTTAAAACGAGCCATTCATCTGAATCACTTGTGATTATACCTAGAAATATGTAAAACACGCAGGGCAGTGTGCCTCCAAGACCAAGGCTGAGGCATGTGATTTCAACAAAATCTGTCATTTCGCAATTTAAAAATTATTTCTGTTTTTCCTGTTCTGCAGGCAGGCTAGCATATGTACTGGTTTGTTATATGTGAAGATACCTCACAATTCTTCAAGTCTTATACTCGGAGTTGTGTATACTGACCAGTTATGCTGTAAATGAATTGCTCCTCTTGGAATGATTAATGTTCTCTGAATCTGATTTTAATTTCCGTCACCTCTCAACATGATCTCAATGTGCTGCTGGTGGCAAGAATGAAAATGTGCTCTGATGATTTCTCCCTCGTTTGTCATTTGTTTTTTGACTCACTTCTGTGCAGCAGCTATAAATCCATTTGTTTCACTGGATAGTAACTAAGGAGAGAAATGCCTCCTCCTGGTGTGGTTCTGCGATGGCTGACACGCTTCATGGTACCATAAATTGAACCTTAAGTTTTCAGTGAACAATCGATACAGCAGCATCAATAGCACAGTGATACAGTCAGGCGTATTCTGAACCAGCGCAGATGTAGAGGTTATTTTTCCTTTGCTATGTACACTGTGAAATATATTTAAAATATTTGAAAATATATATCTTCTTCTTAATAATTAAGTTAAAGCAAAAAAAAAGTTTCTTGCCTGCGCGACATAAATAATGCTCGCAGGATGCTACTTAAAAAGTACTGTAACATGTAGCTGTCGCTAAGAAGCATTGTAATGCAGCAAACAGCTCTCTGCTGTCGCCATGTTATCTATGGTTCCCATATTGACATAACAGGGACTTTGCTTCAGTTCTGTCCTTAGCAACTTTGCTCTTCATTTCGATTGTTAAAACTGAGTGAAAGACATTAAAAGCAGTACTGAAAAGCACTGAAAACCATTTCTTATCAAAACATCACCCATGTCCAAAACAATAAAAGTTACTGGGAGCTAGTGCGGAGGGGCCATTTAACAGGATATCCCCCTGGCTCAGATCAGTTTTGTTTGAGGGGGTCAGCCTGCCAAGAATAAAAGTCAGCAGTCCATATAAATGTCCTGTATTTATATAACACTTTTTTAGTCACTGTTGACCACTCAAAGCGCTTTGACACTGCCAGTTTTGCATTCACTCAGTCACACACACATTCACACACTGGTGGCAGTGACTACCTGGCAGGGTGCCACCTGATCATCAGGAGCGTTAACCATTCACACACTCATACACAGATGGCGCAGCATCAGGAGCAATTTGGGGTTCAGTGTCTTCCTCAAGGACACTTGGACATGTTAACTGCAGGGTCTGGGATCGATCCTGGTACCTTCCAATCACTGGATGACCGCTCTACCAGCTGAGCCACAGCCGCCCCATCAGCGGGCTGAGGTCTGTAACAACCCTGAACTAAATGACTGGCCCTGCTCTTTAATGCAGACCTTGCCGAATGGAGTATGAATCAGGAGACCAACGTGTAAGTCAGGGGGAATGGTGCGGACAGGGATATCACAAGGCCCAGCTCAGACAGCAGCTATAATGCAGCCTTCCAAATCCTATTATCACTGTAATGGAACGGATGGCATGAGAGGAGCGAGATGGGTGTGTGGGAGGAGGAAAGAGATGAGGTGGAAGGATGCTCCTTCTCTGTCGCCTTTCTCCTCTCTCCAAACAAAGCCACACATGTGCCACCATCTTATTGCTGCTGTACTAGAAACCTCTGAGGTGACGCTGCCGTGTCGTATAAATGCCTCCCTAAAGAAGAAAAATGACAATTTTTGATATAACTCTAAACTTTAACTGAAAACCTTTATCAAAACTTAGATAGGGGCAAGTCAGCGTAATCCAGAAAGCGGACAAGGAATGTATTACATAGAAATAGAGGAGACGATAGGGCAGCAATACGTTGTGACTTGAGAGAAAATACCATCTTATAAATTAAATTGTGAAATGTTGATGTAAATTTAATTTCATAGTTGAATTGGAATCAGTGACATTCATTTCGAGAGCAATGTACAGAATAGAATGCCACAGAAACAGAAAGGAACTGGACTGGTCGAAAGATCAATGATGACATGTAGGCATTGTGGTTTCAGACAGTGCACATGTTCCTCTGTCCAGTAATTCATTCATTACTCATGATTATTAGGCTGTTGTTCCTTCATTAATTTTGAACAATAGGAAATCCGTCGGACAACCTGGCAGAAAAAAAAAGAAAAAAACACTTAAAAAAATCATAAAAAAAAACCCCATCCATGACGGTTAAGCGTGCGAATCACTCAGGGACAACCTGGCAGAAAAAAAAAGAAAAAAACACTTAAAAAATCATAAAAAAAACCCCCATCCATGACGGTTAAGCGTGCGAATCACTCAATGAGTGCATTTTTTCTACATTAATCAAAGAAATGTGTCTATTTCTAACTCACCAGATTGCTAATTAGCTAAGTAGAAATGTACACCAATCTTGCCTGCTAATATCCGATTGGTATCAAAATTTCAGCCCCATCTTTACGCTGGCCGGTGGTGTTTTGTCTCCAATTTTTCTATAATAATTCATTTTCAAAATGTCATAGTGGTGCTGATTGATCAGTTAAACATTGAGTCAGTGACCATTAAGAGGCTAAAGCCAGACTGTAATAGGTTCAGTGATGATGTCATATACGGTTGGGTAGGTCTCAGGTTCCATTTTTCATTTTCCACAGCCCAACTAAAATGGCGTTTATAGGTGGAGACAGCATGTGGTTTGATAAAAGGTGCTGATTAGAACAGTGCTGTGTGACACTGCATCTCTGGTATTGGAGCTGAAATTTGTGCCAAAATTGCTGTAACTGCTATACTTCTTACTCCTTTTAATAAGGCTTTGCACAGGTATTGCTGTTTAATATTATATTATACATGCAAAACTTAAGTAAGAAGCCACGTTTTGATCTGCTGTGTTTAAATTACTGCAGTAATTTTCAATAAAAATGATCACTGTAGAATTGAAATGCTCAGAAAGGGGTTCCAGCACACACTTGAACCACTTGAGAGCAGTTGCGGGTGCCATTCTCAAGGTTGTTCCAGGCTGAAGTCTTACTTTTTAATTACTTGGAGGTTAAACTTTGATGGAATGTAAGTTAATTTGAATGGTTTTGGTTCTAAATAAACAAAATTGGTAACAGCTACAGTTATTCTGACAGATGTGGCGTGTTTAATATTCTTTCTTTCTTCCATTTCAGAACAACTGAGTCACTATGGCTTTATATCAAACTGGTCTGTGACATGACCCATTGAAAGGTTTCTGACCAAGGTACCTGACCTATTTGAATCAATTACCAAATTACTGTTTTGCAAATGATTTACAGTTATCAAAGGTGTGTAATCCAAAACTGACTGTACCCTGTTAGAAATTAAATTAACCAGCAGTAAATCTTCAATTGTTGTAAAAAAGAAACAAAAAACAGCTCACACTGGGTAGAAAACAGAGAAACAATTTATACCTTTGTTCGACCCACAAGGGTATATATGCATGTAAGCATGAACATGATACACCCTTCAAGTTCCAAAAGAAAAATGAACCTTATTTTCTGTCTACAAACATGCTGCTAAATATCTGTTTCCACTATCTTCAAATGATGGTGACAATGGTGGCACCTCTTTCTGTGTGATAACGTGAATTCTGAGTTAGTGTCTGTTCTCAATCTTGCAAAATGCATTTCTCACTTTCTAAATGAAAATTGAGGACATTTTATAAACCTTAACAATGCCATACCTGAGAACAGGCAGTGATTTTCTCCCAGATAAAATACAGGTGTAGTACGTCTTGAAAAAGTTTGCAGCATATCATAAATCCAGCTGTTCAGCTGTCAGTGAAAAGATGTTAAAGATGCAGGTTGCATTGTGAACAGCAGTAGAAAGGGAAGGATAGAGGGCGAGGCGGGTGGGGGGTAACTTATGCTTAATTCAATACAGTGCCTGGAGAGCCATGGCAGCAAAAGACCGAAAAAGAGACGTATTTGTTCAGGCAAAGCAAACAAGCTGAGAGAGGATGAATTTGGAAAAAATCAAGAAGCAATATAATGGTCATGAATAGCAAAAAAAACCCTGTAATGATATGCTGTACACAGCAATCACAAAATCTGTACCTCACTTAAACAGTACGAGTAAAAAACACATAACACGAATCATTCCTCCTGTGTGATTCTACATGTGGGTGCTACTTAGATCAGCATTTGGTGGATGGGCGGCTACAGCAGGTTATTGATCCTACAGTAAATTCATTGCCAGCTTCTCATAATCATTTGTAAAATAAAAAGAACAATAACCTGTACACCTTTAATGATAAAAAGGAAAAAGAGGCTAAGATCTTAAGATAAAAAAAACAAGCTTATTGGCTTTGTTTTGTTTGTGAACATACTATTTCTCTTGCACATTCAGCACAACATTAACATCACACCTACTGTAGCTCTCCTAAAGTAGTAAGACCACATTATGTGAGAAGAAGTTATACAGTATATTTGGATATTTCAGTAAGTAATTCATTTTGCAGTATATTAATTCTACTTGTGGTTGTTAAAAGCCTTTTTTTTTTAAAAACTAAAAGCAACATAATGTAATTTCAAGCTTAAACACTGTGGTTAACAGCCAGCAGTGTTTCCTCACTTACAGCAACAGTTCAGCTTTTGGTGCTGGTCTCCCAATACTCTGTCCAACTTTGTAATTAGAACAATAATTTACTTGTCACTCAAGACTTGCTTAACAGGTAGCTTTGTTTCCCTTCACTTTCTCCTATTAATTTAGGCATCTACAAATAACCCAAGTGTCAAGTGCCTCTAGCAAGCTTTGAACTGTTGCAACATACCTGGCATTTAATAATGAAATCATTTGTAACAGCAAACAAAGAGCCGCACCATATGTGTCCAGTTCTACCAGCTAAAATGTACCCAGCAGAATTTTCAGTAGTTATTTTGTAATTCTGGATTCACAATCACAGCATTAAAATGTAACCTGCTGTAATGTAATGTAATGTAAACTCTTAAGCACAGTAAATTATATATTTACAGAGCCCTCACAGAGCTGATATCCACTGAAGCCGAAGTAGTGAGACTGGTTGAATTGGCAAACTGTTAATTTAAGGTATGTAATTAGCTGTATACTTTCTATTGCTTTTATTATATGCACAGACGTTTGGAAGATTCTGTGTTTGCTCCTGCATTCCAACGATTAATGGAGGGAAGAGCAACCAGCAGCTCTGCTAAGTTTTCAAAAAGCTAAAATATAACAAGAGCGAGTATCCAGGGTCAAGGGTCACAGCCAAATCCATCAGTGCATGAAACTACAATTTATACAGGGCTAAATTAGAAATGTCTCTTGTTGAAACTTAAAAGTTTAATGTAGCTATAGTTTTATTTTATCAAACAAGCATCCAATTAAGCATTCATCTTGTGATTTAAGAGAGGAAACAAGTTTGTTGACCCACATGTTTCATTACAGCTCACGTTTATATGGTTCTTCAAGTAAATGACACTTACTATATATGAATTAAGCATGTAATGAAAAGTGCGTCCATCATCCATGCCACAGAATAAAACCAGTCTGGAGCTCACATATCTTGAATTAATTCCAAATAATATATTCCCTTTGACAGCTCTCTTTATTTGTAAATCCCCATCCCATCTCAAGAATTACAACCCGAAGATAGTTAAAGGATTTCAGTCTCCCGCCTCGAAATCTACAATCTTCAGCCTGTCCATTTTGAGTCGCTGTCTATTGATTACTGCTCTCTTTGTTGAGTGTGGAGTGGTTCTGCCAATGCAATCAGTTCAGATATAACGGGCACATGCATTTAATCGTGCTCTGCCACAGTGTTCTCCTCTATTGATTGAAATCTCTGGACTAACCCTCTAATCAAGCTTCAATTCCCATGACCACACGGTGTCATACGGTTTTTTAGAAAAATCTTATCATCTTATCATGGAGCTATGTAGTGTTTAAAGGGTGCTTTAATAATGTTATCAAAATGTATATAATGTTATAGAAATTCAAAATAAATAGGGTTTGGATAAGATATGATTAGGAATAGTAGGAAAATGACAAAGTAAACAGCATGACCTGGAAAAATGAATCCAAGACGGATAAATAGCTAGGAAATTCCACATATTAACCTATAACTACAAAAGGATGAAACAGGTCTGCCAGGTCTTGAAGAGGAGACTTGGGAAGACAAAAGTATCATACTGTGGTAATATGTCTATTTGAGGTAAAAGCAAAGCAGAGGATTAGTTAAGATGGACTCTGGATGGATGCTAAGTGAACCTTAGTTATAATATTTTCATTATATAATCAATTAAAGAACACATTTATGCAACAAAATTCTTTGTACTAACACATTTGTACATGGAAGGGGGTGTACTCAATAGTCAGAAGTTGGGTAAAGTTGTTTAAAGAGACAGTTTACATTACAAATCTTCTTTTATCTATCATACATATATAGTTTTGGTGTGAGTTTCAGATGTTCTTTCCATTATAATGGAACTTGATGGCACTTCACTTGTGGTGTTTAAAGCATCAAAAAAAAAAAAAAATAAATACATTTGAAAAAGTCAACAGTTATGTCTCTTTCCAGAAATCATGACCCAGTTCATCAAGATAATTCATTCTAGTATTCATTTACTCATAGATGATGGGCAAATTGAATAAGTCACCTACCTGCTAACAGCACAGTTTAGGACACCATTAAGGTTTCCATCCTCGTGCTGCCCTGTAACATCTCTCTTATCCTATATATGAGGAGATGCATATTTCTGCTTGTACATGGATACAATGTAGTTTGGTAAGAAGAAGAAGTGTTACTTATGTCTGATAAGATGGATATTGTTTGATCAGAAGTTGCTGGTTTAACTATTCATGACAAAACTATTTAAATGGCCACGGTTTCTGATCACAAGAGCAATGTCCCTTAAGTGATATGAACTGTAGAACTGTCCTAGTCCTCTTTTCTTGCTTATTAGTTGATTTTTTTTTTTTTTTTTTTAGAAACTTGAAATCTACTGGACAGCCTACACAGCCAATACAACTCATAACTCTCCTAAAGAATTTCCAAGCTTGCCCACGTGAATCTGTCTCTTATGACAGAGACATCCTTACAATGTATTGTCTGGCCTGCCCCGGCAAACCTGTGTGACAACGATTTAGAGAAACATTGACCATTGGCATGCCTCTCACACGACACTCCATATATACTGACATACCTCAATAGCTCAAGCGCAGTAAGGCGTGACAAGTTTACAGTGAGGGAGCATGCACTTTGTCAGGACTGTGAGCAGCTAAAGCCATCATTACTTAACTTTAGCTATAACTTTAGAAGTTATAGCTACACCTGCCCCTGTTTCTTCCACATCAAAATTTATTGCGCGAAAAGGGCCTATTAATAGTTCACCAAGATTACACGAGGTAAATTACAGAGCACCACCACTAGTAATTTGCCGATATAAGTGAATTCAGATCATTCATAAACATTTCCAACCGGAGAGACTGCCTCAGTCAGTCTCTCCAGGATCTCTACTCTTCCATCAGATATAATAGCACACACTATGTATATGATGATCGATCCCTTCTTCTTTCTGAGCTGGACAGTTTGTAAAATCAAAAACAATTTTACTTGTAGCCATCTCCAAAGGCTCTGTCCTAACTGTTTTTAAAAACTTAGTTTACTGGCATATCCGCTCCTCCGCAGAGGCATCATTGTCTGAGATGAACCTGCGAAGATTAGAGCAGCTTCAACATAATTGCTTGCAGAGCAGAAGCTAATATATAAAATGTGAGCTTGAATAAAGAAAAATACTGCTACTATGTTGCCAAATAAACATAATGTGCTCTGTGTTTAAAGAACGAGTATCTGAGTTTCATTAAGAACATCACTAGTTTATATGGTCATTACTATTAATGCCTTTTTTTGCATGGACTACACTAATGGCATTTTATTATGGTCTTAGTAAATCTAAATTAAATTCTTCTAGATGTTTTGTTTGTTACTGTGTATTCTGGGAATAGTGAGTCAATATGCCTGCTGGCAGAGCAGAAGAAAAAAAAGAAACAAAGACATAATATGGAAAATGATGGCACACCCAGCATGGTTTAGACACAGAATAAACAAGAAAAAATATAATTTTATTACACTCTGAATGCACAAGAGATGAAGGATACTTTGCTCTGCCTTCACATAAATAATTCAGAAATACATTAAAGTAAATAATTCTGTGTAATTTCTTGCACGTGGATTCTGAAGAACATTAATTTGTTTGATTAAACTCATCACTGTTATTTTTTAGAGCTGTCAAAACTGTAGGCTGCCTGATAAATGCTGGATGGAGCCACTGTAAAGTGACCAATAGCTTTTTGAAGAGGTGGATGTTTTGCCGCTTTGCCTGACTCTGCTAATCCAAAAATAGGTAAACTGGTAGACCATGGGGGAAAATTGCTGACCAAGTAAGAGACAGTTTCCAAGAAGATTCACTAATGAGTTATGCCCTGTGCTGTGTTGGTGTCTAACAATTACTGTTTCCACTGACAGGTCGCAGGTCTATTCATTCAAATGGCAAAACATCCATTTTTGAGACAGGAGAGAATAAAGCTTGTTCATGTCTTTGTCTCAGCAATAGACTCTAGCAGCATCTTGAGATCTGCCGCGCTGTAAAAAACAGTTCAGTTTACCGACAACTTATTTTCCATCTCTATATCATGTGATTTCTTCACTGCCCTGCATTATTCATAATGAGCGACATTGTGTCGTTTCTTTAACTGTTGATAGCTGAGACGGCTGTGAAGTCATTCCTTTCAGTTCAGATTAAAATCTGGTTGAGGTTGTCAGCAGGCCAAGTGGGGTATTCAGTTGTCCCTCTTCCAACATTTTCCAGCTCCTCCTGGGGGATCCGATATACATCATACGCTGTATAATCTCTCCAGCAAGTTCTGGCTTGACAACAGAAGATCTCCAATTGGCAGCATCCAGGAAGTATCATCCTTTTGATGCGGTGGAGCAGTAGCTCTACTGTGAATCTGACTCTACATTTTCTAAATGATAGAGGTGTAATGATACATTTACCTCTAATGATACTTTATGTACAATTAGGCTCCGATACGATTCAAGAATGATATCTGGCTCATCTAGAATGATATGATTCGATTCAGTGAATTTTGATTGATTGATACGGTAACTTTATTTATTTATTTTTTTCGCCAAAACTTCAACCAGTATGATTGTGAAATAAATACCTGGATACTGGACAGTGCAGGCGAGGATTCCTACAGGTTTTATTTGTTTCCTGTAAGAGAGTCAAGGATAAATTAGGATTCTTGTCGGAGAATGCACTGTCTCTAGTTAACACCCACTGAACACTGTCTGGCATGTGACGTTTCCATTCATACACGTTTCAACCCTTCATAGAATCAAATAAGAGCATCAGTCCTGATGGCTGCTCGTTCAGATTGGAAAAGCAACAGCTTCACATCATTCATTGCCTTTTTGTATAATGCTGGTATGCACTGATCTGAGAACTATGGATGGGGCAGTATCTTGTGTCCAGTGTTTAGATCATATCACACATCCCAGGGATTTTTGACCTCACTGTATGGTTGCATATCTTTACAGATAAACTTGGCAATTGATGCTGTGATTATTTTAATCAGAGGTGAGTTTTTGCCTAGTTTCTGACCAAAAATGCTGCTGATGCCTGAGGCTTTACATTGCGCAGCTGCTCCTGTGGGAAGGCTGCAATGAAGTACCTGTGCATTCTGTGTGCCCTGCTGTCCCATTATGCCTCAGTAGGTGGTTGGAGAGATTTGTTCAACAAACAGCAGGCAACTTGACAGGAACATCTTCTTTTTTAAAATAGCCAGTGTTTCCACATCCTGGACCTCACTTGTACGTCTCTTTCCCATCCATCAGTCATGCTTTGTTTTGTTGTTGTTTATCAGAGATTGGAGCTGCTGGCACATGCCAACAACGTCACAGAGAGGGGAGAGTGAATCGGAGTAACATTGAACATTAATTTACCATTATGCAATAGGTTGGAAAATGCTATATATTTAGTTTTTTTTTAATGTAAACAGGCACCCCCCGGGTATTTTTTGTTAATAATTGAATTATTCTAACATTTATTTTCACATGATATTTCACACACGCTCAGATACATTCACACATACATGAAAGTAATACACATTTGCGTCTCTAGATGGTGCTGTAGTACTGCTGTGGATCCACTAGGGAGACTGTAGCTACCTGGCTCAGTTCATGAGCATGAACAACATGCTAACTCTCGTCCTCTCCTCGTTGATCCACAAGTATGGTAAAAATTCACATTTCTGCATTTAGCATAGTTCAGTAACTAATGTGAATGCTTTAATAATTATTCGGTAATGTTATGATATGATTTTGAGACCGGTAGTATGTGTAGTAAGCTTGTTTTCTAGTTAATTGTGCCGACGTGTGTCGGCGAGCTGAATTGTTTTCATTAACTTAGTTTCACTGTAGTATTGTAGTATGCATATAAGCAATAGTAGCCATCAGTAACATGATAAAATGTGTTGAGCTATTGTTAAAAGTATCAGCCAGCGGTGTATTAGCTGTGATAAGAGAAATGCTAGATTCAAACTACATTAGCGTTCATGGCGCGGTATCGCCATTTTGTTAAGTGTTGGTCATAGGTAGAGGTCTGTGTGTGTGTGTGTGTGTGTGTGTGTGTGTGTGTGAGAGAGAGAGAGAGAGAGAGAGAGAGAGAGAGAGAGAGAAAGTGAGTGAAAGATGGTAATAATATTGTAGAAAGGTTTATAGGATGTTAGTGTTGGCTAAGTGTAAGTAGGATTGTATATGTATTATGTGAGTTTGATTTATTCTGAAGGAAAAGTGAATGTGTGTGTTTTAGAGCTATATTATTTTGGTAAATATTATATTTTGAGTTAAACCAATTTCTGTTGATATGAAATATGTTGAATTATTTTGAGTTTATGTGTGGGTGTATTTGTTTAGGCAGAATGTTTTATTCTATCTTATGAGTTTGATTCTACTGTCTTTATTTTATTTGGATGAATTTTTGGTTTTTAAGTTACATTCACTAATAAGAGAATTCACAGGGAATGTGATTGTGAATTGTATATAACTGTGTGTCAGAAATAAATGAGCCTGAGCATGAGCAACACGCTAACTCTCGTCCTCTCCTTGTTGATCCACAGAGCTAGCGTATGTATATCTTGGCTACACAGTGCTCCCTAGCCTGTGTAACCCTTGTTGCTGGTCCAGATTTCCCCTAGGTCTGGTGCTGGTAACAGTTATAGTGCTAAATAAATTAATAAATAAGCCCATATAAAGTTTGTCGCGCTTATAAACATTGTGCATATTCTTAGTTTTGATACAATCAATTATTTGCTTTGCAGAACGATTTTAAATTGATATACCGTATGTACCACATGAAACACAGCCTGCTGAGCACCTATCCATGTAGGAGGATCACAAGAATATAAATCAATGGAGTTGATGAATTGTTAAACCCTTGTGAAATGGATATTGCATATTATAACTTATGGAGGATTGTAATAGTTTTGGAATTAATCCATGCAAATAACATAACTGGGCCGTCATTATAGTACACAATGTCAGACACTACTAGATGTAGAGTTAGCTGAAATAACTTTATGCCAATTGTCATACAGTGGGGCAAAAAAGTATTTAGTCAGCCACTGATTGTGCAAGTTCTCCTACTTAGAAAGATGAGAGAGGTCTGTAATTTTCATCATAGGTACACTTCAACTATGAGAGACAAAATGAGAAAAAAAAATCCAGGAAATCACATTGTGGGATTTTGAAAGAATTTCTTTGTAAATTATGGTGGAAAATAAGTATTTGGTCAATAACAAAAGTTCAACTCAATACTTTGTAACATAACCTCTGTTGGCAATGACAGAGGTCAAACGTTTCCTGTAAGTCTTCACCAGGTTTGCACACACCGTAGCTGGTATTGTGGCCCATTCCTCCATGCAGATCTCCTCTAGAGCAGTGATGTTTTGGGGCTGTCGCTGGGCAACACGGACTTTCAACTCCCTCCACAAATTTTCTATGGGGTTGAGGTCTGGAGACTGGCTAGGTCCACTCCAGGACCTTGAAATGCTTTTTAACAGAGCCACTCCTTCGTTGCCCGAGCGGTGTGTTTGGGATCATTGTCATGCTGGAAGACCCAGCCACGTTGCATCTTCAATGCTTTCACTGATGGAAGGAGGTTTTGGCTTAAAATCTCACGATACATGGCCCCGTTCATTCTTCCCTTAACACGGCTCAGTCGTCCTGTCCCCTTTGCAGAAAAACAGCCCCAAAGCATGATGTTTCCACCCCCATGCTTCACAGTAGGTATGGTGTTCTTGGGATGCAACTCAGCATTCTTCTTCCTCCAAACACGACGAGTTGAGTTTTTACCAAAAAGTTCTATTTTGGTTTCATCTGACCACATGATATTCTCCCAATCCTCTTCTGGATCATCCATATGCTCTCTGGCAAACTTCAGACGGGCCTGGACATGTACTGGCTTAAGCAGGGGGACATGCCTGGCACTGCAGGATTTGAGTCCCTGTCGGCGTCGTCTGTACTGATGGTAGCCTTTGTTACTTTGGCCCCAGCTCTCTGCAGGTCATTAATCATTCAATCATTAATCCCTCCGTGTAGTTCTGGGATTTTTGCTCACCATTCTCATGATCATTTTGACCCCACGGGATGAGATCTTGCGTGGAGCCCCAGATCGAGGGAGATTATCAATGGTCTTGTATGTCTTCCATTTTCTTACAACTGCTCTCACAGTTGATTTATTCACACCAACATGCTTGCCTATTGTAGATTCACTCTTCCCAGCCTGGTGCAGGTCTACAATTTTCTTCCTGGTGTCCTTCGACAGCTCTTTGGTCCCGGCCATGGTTGAGTTTGGAGTCTGACTGTTTGAGGCTGTGGACAGGTGTCTTTTATACAGATAAGTTGAGTTCAAACAGGTGCCATTAATACAGGTAACAAGTGGAGGACAGAAGAGCTTCTTAAAGAAGAAGTTACAGGTCTGTGAGAGCCAGAAATCTTGCTTGTTTGTGGGTGACCAAATACTTATTTTCCACCATAATTTACAAATAAATTCTTTAAAAATCCCACAATGTGATTTCCTGGATTTTTTTTTTCTCATTTTGTCTCTCATAGTTGAAGTGCACCTATGATGAAAATTACAGACCTCTCTCATCTTTCTAAGTAGGAGAACTTGCACAATCAGTGGCTAACTAAATACTTTTTTGCCCCACTGTATTTTTGGTGAAAGTAGCTCACCCAACACTGATAGTTCATTCATTCTAATGAGAGAAATGAATGTGATCACATATCTAGGGCTGTTTTTTTTTCATTCCTTAGTCCCCATGTTAAAGTATATATTGAACTCATTGAAAATTCTTACACTAAAATGGCATTTTTTATCAAAACTATAGTGAGCATATTTCATCATCAGATGGCACCAATAAGGAAAAAATTTAAATGAGAATTTGAAGTACATTAAGCTTCTCCTGGTGGTGGTGAGGTGCTGAATTGACAGCAGAAAGAGAGAGAGAGAGAGAAAGAACGTGCAATTTTAAAATCGAATGGTGCTATGACTACGAAAATGTGACGTGGTATTTCTTTATATAGTGTTGTATTGTTTCAGAATTAATAAAAAATAATTATATTTCAATCACTAATGTGTTATATTAAAAGTACCCAATGGGGTAGGTGGGAATACCTTATCTTACAGTAGCTCGATGCTAGACAGGCGGTGCTGCAGCAGTCAGCGGACACTCCAGCTCCCTGCTAACCTCCAGGGTCTTTTTTTGTGTCATTTTTTCACTCTGTACATCCATGAAGCAAAGTGTGTTTCCCTTCCATTCAGCAGTCATAGAACGGAGAATTACAGTAAGATTAAACCACAGTGGATTTAGCTGATGTAGAAGTTTAGAAATGACTGTAAAGAAAAACTCACTTTTTGTTCCCAAAGGTGTTAAACTAAGCTCTGTGCTGCTTGACTCCAGCACAGAGCTTATTTATTTCTCGAAAAGCTACAGTCGCTGTCAACGGCTGCCCTCCAGGACATGCCAGCTCATGGTAGATAGCTACATGAAAAAGTCCCCCCCAAAAACACAAACACATCAACTGACATTTAAATTTCATTCCCTCAAATTATCTGAGAGTTAACAAACTGTGGCTAGTTGCCACTGTATGTCCTTGAATGATTGTAAAGCTTAAGTCAGTTGTCCAAAAGTGTACAGATGTCTGAAGTGGGAAGTTATGTTTTTAACAAGCTGTAAACATCTTTATTTCTACTACAAAGTCTTGGGAAATAAATCACTTTTAAAATCAACCTCAAGTGGCCAATAGAGGAACTACAGCTTTACGCACTTAGGGTTTCTTGATCCTAATTTGTTGTTAACACAATAAATAAATGAGTGCCATGCAGCTGACTGAAGATCATACTCTTCAATGGATGTATCTGCTCTTAAAGCACTTTTCTTTCACCTGCTCTCCCATATGTCCAAGATCCCACTTCAAAATTAAATAACAAATCAATACTTTAATAAATCAAGAGATATTGCTCAGTGCTCCTGGTGAGTATTTGTTCATGTGCAAGGTGGTCTCAGGTCAGCCTATGATGGTCTGTCATTGACAATGAGTACAGGCTGCAGAGAGTCATCTTTTATCACGATTGCATCTCAAAAAAGTACTAAGGTCAGCATTTTTCTCTCATTAACCATGTCGACAGTTTCCATCCGTCATCCTCAGATACATTGATCTGGGAAACTGTCATAACTTGGCAAACTTGTGAAACATTTTGAGTGCTGCAAGGCCCCTAAAGAGCGAAAAGTATGCTTGAAGCATACAGCAGGTTACAACCACAAAATAATAAAGACAGCAAAGTTTTGTGGAGTGCAGAGAATGCAGTGCAGTCAAATTTGATCAAAGTGTCAGTCATTACTTTGAAGTCACCCTTAAACTTTTAGGTCCTTACTTCTCTGCACAGACCAGCTCTGAGACGCTGGCTGGCAAATGTTCCTATTCAATAACACAGCTGAGGGGAACAAAAGCTATTGTCAAGGAATACTTTCTATTTGCAGGGACTAAAATGATCTCTGTTTGCCTTTTTTAGATGTTATAATGAAAGGCAGTAGAGAGTTCTTAGTCCTGCGGCCAGGTTACGTGTTGACAAAGGGGACATTCCATCTCCCTCATTTGACAGTTCCTCGCTCCTCCTTGAGGAGACATGAGCGAGGACATGGGAGAGCAGCCTTTTCGTAGGTCTTTTACTAATGCATAGCCCCTAATTGGTAGATAAAAAATTAATTCCTGCTATGTTTATAGTGAATCAAGAGACAAGAAGTAGGGATATAACTGCAACATGATTAAAAATCGCTAAATATGATGTTCAATGAGTCGAGATACACGTTGTAGACAGCAGATGGCGCTAATGCTACATACTATGACTTCCCTCTAAGGTCCAGGTCCCACTAGTGTTACTAGGAAGAATCTCAGGAATAAAAAAAAA
Source organism: Mola mola (assembly GCA_001698575.1). NCBI lineage: Eukaryota > Metazoa > Chordata > Actinopteri > Tetraodontiformes > Molidae > Mola > Mola mola. The sequence continues at coordinate 12,831,059 of KV751346.1, forward strand.
AAAAAAAAGAAGAAATAATTACGACACACAAACTGGCATTTGAATTGAAATACAAATAAATAAATAAATAAAGTGCAATTCGAAAAACTTCGTTTTTCCTGTATTTACGAAGTAGTGATGAGCACACACAGAGCACATATATGTCAGCTATGATTACCCTACATTACAAACTACGTGGAAAAACGTTTTTCTTTTCAAGAACTGAAGCAGCGTGATTCCGCAATTAATTTCTTCTGTGCCCATAAACAAAACCCAAGAATCCTCATACCGTGTCAGTCTCTGCATAGCAAAAGCCATTAAGCCACACAGGTTTGGTGAGGAACTGTGTCTACCATTGTGTGAATTTATTATCTTTTCACAAGCTGTGTGTGAGAGAGAGAGGCTGCATCGTACAGTGTCTGAGAATCGAAGAGAGACAGTTCTAGTGCTACCTTGTTGTACTGTATGGCTGTGGCTGACAACAGTAAAAAACCTGAATCTTTTGGGCCTACGTCAGCCACTGTATTTTAACATTGGGCATAATGGTGGTACTTGGTGAGCTTGATATTTTCTCAGGAGATATACAGTACTAAAAGTTTGAGAACCAAAGCACTAAGTCCCCAGCTCCAGTTCGTGGTAAACACATTCATATCAATGAGGGAAATACAGCACAACGAAAGTGGTTGCGACCACAGTGCTAGGACCAGGAAGGGATTGTCAGCAAGTCAAAATGATGGTATTAAAGTGTGAGGAAGGGCTATGCAGAAACCTTGAGAAGAGAATCATTGGATGATCAGTATTGTAACCGGTTACATGGTTTGTTGAGCCTTTAAATAATTCCAAGCAGGAAATTCAAATCATTGCTTTGAATGACGTACAGTAGGAAATACAAACAAGATATAAACTGATTTACAATTTTGCATGCTGACATATTGGATGTCTGTAGCATTCCACAGGTCACAGCAGCACCATAAGAAGAAATCAGGGGGAGAAAATAAGAATATAATGTAAAATAAAAATCCTAGAAAAAGCTGAACATCCCTCATGACTTTGCAGCTCCACTGTTTCACACAAGAATAAATCAAATGAATTAATTGAAAAAGGTGTGTAATGACAGACTTTACAGCCACCATCTACTAATCCTTACTCCCCAGTAATTATATTTTAATGTGCCATATTCACAGCTAGCCCTGCTGACAGGGGAATCAAATGCAGTTGACTCAGCCTCAGTCAAATGGAGGACTTGATGTCATTAAAACACTTTGTCCACTTGTCATTGGATACCCCACCTCTCTTGGACATTATTAATATAAATCAGTCTTTACTACTTCAAGGAAAAATGCCTCTTATTATGGGACATTGATAAGGGAAAAGTAGGTCTATACAAAAAAACCTGGCAAAATATATGGAAAAGTTGGACAAAAGAGGCTATTTTGCATTTAGTCTGTGTCTTTGTGTGGTCGCACAGGCATGTGGAAAGAGAAATGTAAGGGGAAGGGGAAACCACCCTGCTATTAATGCCATAGCAAACTGTAGATGTAAAACCGTTAAAACGTTTTGGGTTTTTTTCTGACATAGTAAATCTATGCTACATGTACAAAGATAAGGGAAATTTTTGGGGGCACAATATATGTATTTTTCGTGCACAACATAGTACTTAAAGTGATTTTGGACCCAGCCAAAATAATCTCAAGGACACTTTTCTGTCCTGTCTGATTTTCATGCATGCAGAGTTCTGTTAGGTGTAGCTTGGTGGAACCAGACGCAGACACAGACCAACGTGGTTTTCGGTAAACAAGGTTTTATTCCACAAAATGTGCAAGGGCTGGCAGGCGGGAGCGGGTAGCAGTGGGTAGAGGGGCTGGCTGGCTGGCAGGCAGGCAAGCAGTACTGGTCCAGGTATACTGGCGAGAGAGAGAAAACAGTTAGAACTGAGCTGACTAGGACAGAACGCAAGTTGTAGCCTGAGCGAACGCTACCACATGGTGGGTACAACGATCTGGCGAAGAGTGGGTGAAGAGCCGGGGTTGATATACTGCTGGTTGTGTCGTTGATGAGCCAGGTGTGCAGACTGGGACAGGTGAGTTGATTGCAGATGGGCGTGTAGAGTTGGGAGCCAGGAGAGCCACACCCAGGCCAACCCATACACCATGACAAGGTCTTTCAACATCTATAGTAAAATGCTTCACATCTTCAATCAGTGAATACTATCTATTCTGCTGTGGTTTGCTGGGGGACAGGTGTCAAAGCGAAGGATGCCAACAGACTAGCAACTCTGGCCAAGGTGGTGGAGGATAGACTACTCACTAAACTGTAACTAGTTCTAAAGAATGCCTCAAATCCTTTCCACAAAACACCGGACAATCTGAAAACCAGCAGCAACGGACTTATTCATCCATGCCATATAAAGGAAATCATTCTTGCTAACTCTTATCAACCTGTTTCTGCCAGACCTATCTATCTTTCAATGTATCTATCTATTATTATATGCAGCTAATGTTAATGTCATTACCAACAGTATCTAATGTTTCGTTTCGTTTTCTGCCGCTTATCTGGATCTGGGTCGTGGGGGCAACAGCCTGAGCAGGGAGATCCAGACACTCCTCTCCCCAGCCACTTCCACCAACTCCTCCGGGGGGACACCAAGACGTTCCCAAGCCAGCCGAGAGATATAATCTCTCCAGCGTGTCCTTAGTCTGCCCTGGGGTCTCCTCCCGGATGGGTACGCCCGAAACACCTCCCCCGGGATACGTCCAGGAGGCATCCTGACCAGATGCCCGAACCACCTCAACTGGCTCCTCTCAACGCGGAGGAGCAGTGGCTCTACTCTGAGCCTCTC